>NIVC01000173.1:0-212500 GCA_002269645.1 Macrostomum lignano | reverse complement strand
TGAAAGAAAAATAAAGACGAAGTTGTTTTGCTAGCATTCTGCTAACTTCGGAATGTTTAGTTTATGAGTTGTTGGGACACATCTGTGAGATAGAACACTGATTTCAGTTAAATTTTGGAAAAAAAATTGCTGTTGAACAACTATTAGTTTCCTGATTTTTAGAATCTCAATTCTAACCTTATCACAATAGACAGCTTGATTGCGTTTTATAGTCTATCTTACAGAAAATACTCGTAACTTTTGGAAGTACCATTTACCTTGCTTTAAGTCATTAACTACTTGTCATTGCAATACATATAATAGATTATTATTAACGAGGAAAACAGCACTATTCAACCTTTTCTAACCCATCTTAATATGTATTTTTGTTGCCTGCAGTTTAATATCCTCAGGTTCCGCTATTCGTTTTGATTTTAAAGCATCAGAACACAATTCAGCTGTGTGCTAAAGGTTCCGAATATAAAAAAGCACTAGAGAGATTACATTTCGTTATAAAATCTAATTAGATTTTTTCTGCGTTTTATTTGATGTTGCTTAAAAATGCAAATGATTGTTTAAGTTTTCCTACCAAAAGGTAATAGTTTACTGGGGAGAAAGAAATGAGGAGAATAGTAGCTAGCGGTAGAGGAAAGAAAGAAAAAAGAGCGGTAAAGGAGAGGAACGGGTGTGGAGGGGAGAAGATAGAGGAACAGGGGTAGAGAAGAGAAACAGGGGTAGAGCAGAGGAACAGGGGTAGAGAAAAGGAACAGGTGTAGAGGAGAAGAACAGGGGTAGAGAAAAAGAACAAGGATAGAGAAAAGGAACAGGGGTAGAGAAAAGGAACAGGTGTAGAGGAGAGGAACAGGTGTAGAGGAGAGAAACAGGAGTAGAGAAAAAGAACAAGGGTAGAGAAAAGGAACAGGGGTAGAGAAAAGGAACAGGTGTAGAGGAGAGGAACAGGTGTAGAGGAGAGAAACAGGAGTAGAGAAAAAGAACAAGGGTAGAGAAAAGGAACAGGGGTAGAGAAAAGGAACAGGTGTAGAGGAGAGGAACAGGTGTAGAGGAGAGAAACAGGGGTAAAGAAAAGGAACAGGGGTAGAGAAAAGGAACAGGTGTAGAAGTGAGGAACAGGGGTAGAGAAAAAGGAACAGGAGTATAGGAAAGAGGCGTAGAGGAGAGGTAAAGGGATAGAAAAAAAAGAGGTAGAAGAGAGAAACAGGTGTAGAGGAGAGAAACAGGTGTAGAGAAGAGGAACAGGTGTAGAGGAGAGGAACAGGGGTAGAGCAGAGAAACAGGGGTAGAGAAAAGGAACAGGTGTAGAGGAGAGAAACAGGTGTAGAGGAGAGGAACAGGGGTAGAGCAGAGGAACAGGGGTAGAGAAAAGGAACAGGTGTAGAGGAGAGAAACAGGTGTAGAGGAGAGAAACAGGTGTAGAGGAGAGAAACAGGTGTAGAGGAGAGGAACAGGGGTAGAGCAGAGGAACAGGGGTAGAGAAAAGGAACAGGTGTAGAGGAGAGAAACAGGTGTAGAGGAGAGAAACAGGTGTAGAGGAGAGGAACAGGTGTAGAGGAGAGGAACAGGGGTAAAGAAAAGGAACAGGGGTAGAGAAAAGGAACAGGGGTAGAGAAAAGGAACAGGTGTAGAAGTGAGGAACAGGGGTAGAGAAAAAGGAACAGGAGTATAGGAAAGAGGCGTAGAGGAGAGGTAAAGGGATAGAAAAAAAAGAGGTAGAAGAGAGAAACAGGTGTAGAGGAGAGAAACAGGTGTAGAGAAGAGGAACAGGTGTAGAGGAGAGGAACAGGTGTAGAGGAGAGGAACAGGTGTAGAGGAAAGGAACAGATGTAGAGGAGAGGAACAGGGGTAGAGAAAAGGAACAGGTGTAGAGGAGAGGAGAGGAACAGGTGTAGAGGAGAGGAACAGGGGTAGAGAAAAGGAACAGGGGTAGAGCAGAGGAACAGGGGTAGAGAAAAGAAACAGGTGTAGAGGAGAGAAACAGGGGTAGAGAAAAGGAAGAGGGGTAGAGCAGAGGAACAGGGGTAGAGAAAAGGAAGAGGGGTAGAGGAGAGGAACAGGGGTGGAAAGGAAGCGGAGTGGAAAATGTTCAGAATCAACTCACTCCACAAAGCTTCGTTCTCATTTATTGCAGACTGATTTAGTTTTAAAAGATCCGTGAGAAACTTCCGGGTGCACAACAGCAGCACATGCTGCCACAATAGAGATTGCATTTACATGCAACAGCAGCAATGCACCGGTACCAGCTGTATCAACACGAGTCTGAGCAGCAGGGTTCAAGAAGCCGATCAGGCCGACTCGATAGTTTGAGTGTGATAAAAGTTCTGATACTAGTTATGCTAGTGGTTGCCGGCATTGTCACATTAGTTGTCGTTGCCAGCGTAGCCGACAGCGAATCAGCATCCGCATCGAATTTCTTAGAAGAGCTGCCGTTTGATCAACGGTCGACGGGTTCGAATACGGATCACGTGCCCGCCGCTTCCTAGAGGCTTTTCAAAGGGAGAAACTGATCAATTCAATTGCTTATTTCTGGTCGTCTGTTCTTTGAAAAATATTTTAGAATCTTTCAATTAAAATATTCGGATTTTTTCATCGTTCTACTTCAAGTAGCAATTTTTTTAGAATTGTTTTTACATGCAAAATTTGTTTTTAACTAATTACTATTGCCTTGCTTTAATTTGTTAATCTGGTCAACTTTTTAAACTTATTAGGCAAACATAGAAGCTTTTTGTGGCATCTGAATGTCTCAAAAGTTGTTAAAATCAAGATCGGTAAAGTGTTCAAGTTTCGCTATTTTAATGTAGTGACGTAATTTTATAATACTTCTATTTGTTTTTTCAATTGTTAAGTCTCTCTACACGCTGCTGATTTTGACTATACATGTGAGTGCAAAATGCTATTATATAATTTCAGGTAATCGGTTCATTCTTTAATGGCTGTCAGTATATTGATGTTGCAATTTTCAACTTGGTGTTCGATTTGCCATTGTTTTATTTTTACGCTGCTAACCAGGGGCGAAACTATAAAATACTTTTTGTTGCACGCATGTGCGCCAAAAGAATAGGGGCGCCAAATTAGCCATGGAAGAGAGGGTGGCAAAGCTACGGAAGAGAGGGGGCGCCAAAGCTACTGTGAAGAGGGCGCCAAAGCTACCGTGAGAGGGGGTGCAAAAGCTACCGTGAGAGGGGGTGCCAAAGCTACCGTGAGAGGGGTGCCAAAGCTACCGTGAGAGGGGCGCCAAAGCTACCGTAAGAGAGGGGGTGCCAAAGCTACCGTGAGAGTGGGCGCCAAAGCTACCCTGAGAGGGGGCGCCAAAGCTACCCTGAGAGGGGCGCCAAAGCTACCGTAAGAGAGGGGCGCCAAAGCTACCGTGAGAGGGGGCGCCAAAGCTACCGTGAGAGGGGGTGCCAAAGCTACCGTGAGAGGGGGCGCCAAAGCTACCGTGAGAGGGGGTGCCAAAGCTACCGTGAGAGGGGGTGCCAAAGCTACCGTGAGAGGGGGCGCCAAAGCTACCCTGAGAGGGGGCGCCAAAGCTACTTTAAAAGGGTACCATGTACTCTTCCAGCACTCTGGCCAACGCCCAGTGTAGCCAAATTAGCCATTAACCATAATCAGCCAGTGTTGCAAGCGACTGTGAACTTAATCGATGTCAAGTCTAGCTCATCTAGAAGTGCTCGCACATTTGCATAGTTCTCCTGGACATCCTCAGCAATTGCGATGATAAACAGTTTTTTTACGCCAAAGTTGCTTATTTGTGACTCCCTGCTCAGCTTCTTAGGTGTTGACTCTGCCTGTTGTTCAGTAGGCAGTAGCTCGTACTGGGGCGACACTAAGGCAGATTTTTAGCGAGCCACCACCTCCATCCATCCCCAGCTTCACTACTAAGGACCCATTTATCCGCCCTTTTTGGAGGTGGGGTGGGTGTCAACCCTCCCCGCCTCTCATTGGCTGGCGCTCGGCGCGCGCGCGCCGCAGGCGCGTGGCGCCAAGCGCCGACCAGCCGCAGGCGCACCCTCCCGATATGTATGCCCACCCTCCCGATATGTACCCCGATATGTACACCCTCCCGATATGTATACCCACCCTCCAGAGCAGCAGGCGCCCATGCCGCAGACGCCCATGCCGCCGGCACCCCGAGTGTACACTCTCCCAAGTCGCAGGCACCCCGAGTGTACACTCTCCCAAGTCGCAGGCACCCCGAGTGTACACTCTCCCATGTCGCAGGCGCCCCGAGTGTACACTCCCCCATGCCGCAGGCACCCCGAGTGTACACTCTCCCCAGTACACTCTCCCGATATGTAGTCAGCGATATTAGGCTAGTGAAAACTACTTATAGTAGGTGAAATTGCGTATATTTGCATAAAAAAGTAGATAAAACATATTGGTAGGTGTGAATAATGACGCATAATGCATATTAAAATGTACATATTGGAGCATATAAGCAGCAAAAAACACACAATGTAGGTGCATTTTATCGATATTTTGGCAGAAAAGTAGGTGAAATAGACAAAATAGTAGGTATAATACACAGAACCTACTCATTAGTGTAGTAGGCGCTTGTAGATGCTAGTATAATGCAGGTGCATACATACACACAATGTAGGTGCAAATTGAGTATAATACAGGAAAATTATAATACATAGCATATAATGTAGGCGCATTTTAAACAATACATTTTGCATATTAACTCGCAGGTACAAATTTCAGTGCATAGGGTAAAATACACACACTGCAAATTGAGTATAATGCAGGAAAATTGTGACATATACAACATATGTATGCAAAATTAAGCTTATAGGTGCAAAGTAAAATATCAGGCTTCCTAGTAAAGAGACACGCCCCCAGAGCCAGGGCCGGGGGATCCTAGCGGAGTACAGTTCAGGTAGGAGCGTTCCTAGTCTGCAACCCATAGCTTCCAAATAGGGTACGAGGGGCCAATGTTTCGAGAGGGGATCCTCAGTACAGTGCGGTCAGAGAGGAGTAACATAGAGAAATTCCTCCCCAAGCCCCAAATAAGGTTTTTTCAAGGGGATCCCAAGTACAGTGAGGGCAGAGAGAAATTCCAATTCCTCCCCAAGCCCCAAATAAGGTTTTTTCAAGGGGATCCCAAGTACAGTGCGCTCCCTGGTGTCAAATGATGAAGGAATCCCGCCCCCCAATGCACAGTGCGCTCCGGGGTGTTAAATGAGGAAGGATCCCGCTCAATGTACAGTGGAGGTGCCAAATGAGTAAGGACCCCTAAGTACAGTGCGGGCGTAAAACCATTTTCATCCCCACGAGTCAAGGGATCCCAAGTGGGCACATAGGGGAATCCCAGGCAGGGAGGCGTAAAAAAGATAGATCCTTATCTTTCACTCACTCCCGAAAGCCATACGGGCGGCTAGCGGCCCCATACACCCTCTTAGTCATTACGCGCTGGAAAGTCTTGTCCATCTCGAGGGTCCGGATTGTACAGCTAGCCTTATCGCGCCTGAACTGGGCCTGGGGCAGGCGTAC
This sequence comes from Macrostomum lignano, assembly GCA_002269645.1. Taxonomy (NCBI): domain Eukaryota; kingdom Metazoa; phylum Platyhelminthes; family Macrostomidae; genus Macrostomum; species Macrostomum lignano. The sequence continues at coordinate 207,013 of NIVC01000173.1, read as the reverse complement.
AGTCCCGCCGTGGCGCAGAATTTCCTGCAGCTCGTCCTCGCGCTCGGAAATCTCGGGGGTGACTCTGATGCCCTTGCACTTGAGCACCGAGTACAGCGACCCGTCGGGCTTCTCCACTAAGTACCGGTAGAGCTTGGGGCCTCCCGTGGTGAACTGTACCATGCGGCAGCCAGCAGGTACCTCGTCAGTCCACTGCCCCAAACTCGAACCACCCGGAGGCTCGTACTCGCCCGGGGAGCAGCGGTATACAACCCTGGGAGGAGGAGGAGAATAAAGTGTTAAGGGGAGAAAGAGAGACAGAGACAGTGAAAAAATTACTTACGAATCGGTATCGGCGTAAATGACTCGGGTTCCTAGGCCCTCCAGAGCCTCGTAGAGTCGCAGCCGGGCGTGGGAGGTGGTGAAAACGCCAATAGGTACATTAGCGTACTTGAACGCCCGCTCGCCAGCACCGCCAAATCGGGGCTTGTACTCGAGCATCATGAAGCTCTCCCCAATTGGCTCGCACGACTTGACCTTGATCGAGGGGTCGGTCAGGCGCTGCAGCCACGCCTCGTAGCTGTCCACAATCTCTGTGGAGGTCAGGTCGTCGCGCTGGCAGAATTTGCCCCAGAGCCTGCAGGGAAAAATAATTTTTTTTTGTAAGTAGAAAAACACGGCCCCCACTGCAAGTAGAAAAACTTACGAGTTTAGAAAAATCTTGGCCACAAAGCGCAAGCCAGGATTCTCCTCCACCTTTTCCAGCCGGACGCCTTCGCGCTCGAAAAAGCTGGCCATGTAGGCAGCCTTGGCGTCCTCAGCCATCCCCGGCGAACCGCTAGACTCGGCTTTGAGCTTCAAAAAAGTGTTTACATAATCTGCAAACAGGCCCGTGCGAGTCTCGGTCCAATAGGCCAGGGCATGAACTGACTGCAGCTTGTAACCCAACTGCAGGGCTTTGTGGAGCTCTGGGGTTGACCACGTGCCGCGGAGCATTCTCTCAGCGTCAGTGTGTGTACACTCGCTGCTGCACTGGGTCTCCATGCAGACGCGGCAGAGGCCGAAAACCAGCTTCTTGTTAATCTTGGCGGGCAGTAGCGGGATGTGGAGATTGGTTGGCGGCAGAATCGACACCTCGGCGATGCCAAAATACCGGGCCAGCTGCAGCTCATCCAGTAGATGAGGCTCGGGGTGGTGTACCGGGTGCCCGACCGGGTACTTGTCAAACTTGTTGACAGTCGGGTAGAGCGACACCTAGGGGATAAGGATAAGATAAACTCAAACGCATGTCAACTGTGTGTGTACAAGTGTACAAACTTACCACATCCCGATAGCGCAGCTCTACAGTCTCGGTGGCCTCGGCGTGCGGGACAAAAGCCTCGGTACGGCCGCCAAACAGGGCTTCCTCCAGGCGAATAGGCTGCTGGACTGGCGCTCCCTCGTCCTGATAGTCGTGCTCCCACAGAACACGCACATTGTAGGCAGTGGAGAGCAGCCGGGTGAAGCGCTCAGTCTCCTCATAAATCGCCCGCATTGGCTGGTTCTTGAGCGGGTGCAGCACGTCGCCGTTGGGGAAGCACTTGGGACAGCCATGGTAGAAGCAGCCATGAAACTGCAGCACTGTCCTGGTCTCTGGGTCGAAGCCGTCGACCTTACGGCCCATGGCGAAAGCCTCGCCGCCAGAATCGGCTGTCCGCAACCGGCCGCCAAACTCGGTTGCATTCAAATGCGCAAGCCAGCACCGCGCCTTGTGCGACTGTACATCGGACCGGCGGGAAATCACCCCAAGAGTGTTGGGCTCCATAAACTTGGTGGTGAAAACAGCCATAGCCAAGCCCGCAATGGTGTTGGATTGAACAAATGCGTCCAGTCCGCAAATGTCCTTAATCAGGCGGGTGTACTTTAGACAGCCTTCCCGCAAAATTAACGTGTCCTGCAGGCAGTAGTCCAGGTACTCCTTATTGAAATTAAACACCTGTCCCTCCTGCTTGGCCAGCCAGTCGGCGATGGAGTCATGCTGCTTATTCTTCTTCCCGCCGTACATATCAATTGAGCAGTAGGGTCCCACGTACCCCCAGTTTTCCGGCTGGTTAAACACGTGCGGGAAATCTCCTTTGGTCAGTTGGGTGCCCAAACCAAGCGCCTTTGGGAATTGCGCCAGACCAATAGGGATGAAATTGAGGCTGTCCTTGAAGGTGATCTTGTCGCACTTCATGTACATTAGGCGGCTGTTCTGGAAGATCACTTGCGGCTTCTTCTTGGCCAGTCCGTTGAGTAGGGCGCCGAGCAGGAGGAATGCGTCATACGCAGAGCCATTGTGCGCAATAGCAATTGCCCCCTGCTTGAACACACTAGTCAGCCAGCAGTAAAATGCATCGATAGAGTGCGGCCCGACAGATACAAACTCTCGCATCCCACAGGCACAGTCATTGTGCGAGACACAGCTCGTAAAATCCAGCGCCAGATTGCGTCCCGCAATGCAATTGGCTGAGCTGTGTAGTCCCCCGCACACGCTGCAGCGGGGCCTGGGGAAGAGTTTGGGACACGCCTCGCAGGAGGTGGCAGCCGTAACCAAGTGTACCCGGTGCTGCTTGCCAGAGTCCAAGTACGTCTCGAAATCATAGTAAACATACGGGGCGCTAGACTCTTTGGCTTTTGGCGGGGTGACAAAGCACTCGTGGGTGGCAGTTTCGTCGTACTGCTTGCAGACTGGGCACTTGGCATAACCACACTGATGCTCAGGGGGCTGGCCTACTTTTAGTTCTTCTAGATAGCCACACGTGCCGCAAACGTGGACCGAATCACAGCGCGATCTGCCGGCCTTATTCTTGCGTTTGTGATTTTCTAGGCACTGAGCATTATAGCAATTTAGCCCGCAATCATGGCATCTTACATATGCGCGGTTTGCCTTACAGTTGGAGCCCGGAGTCTTGCATGTACTGCAGGCATCCGCACACTTGTGCTTGGCGTTGGCGCAGTCGTAGGCCATCTCGCACTTGGGGCAGTAGCGCACGGAGCCGAAAAACGCAGGCAGCTTGGTAACCACATTAAAGTGCTGCTCGACCAGGTGCAGGTGCAGAATCTCGGTGCCAGGCAGGTTGAAGATGCACCTGTTGGCCTCCTCTGCGCGGTACACGCGTACACCAAAATCGTGCCCCGGATGCAGCCGGTTCAGGGCACGGATCGCTTCGGGCAGTGCATCCACCCCGAAAGGACCAGCCTGCGAGACGGTTTGAAGAGTCTGTGTGGAGGGTAAAATATTTCTTTTAGTGTTCCTTATCGTAAAATTTCTTATCAGAGTATGGTTCTTTTAGTATTCCCTGATACTGTGTAAAAAATCTTATCAGAAAATATATCTTTTAGTATTCCATGATACTGTGTAAAAATCTTATCAGAAAATATATCTTTTAGTACTCCATGATACTGTGTAAAAATTCTTTTAGTATTCCCTGATACTGCGTAAAAATTCTTTTAGTATTCCCTGATACTGCGTAAAAATTCTTATCAGAAAAATACTAGAAACTTACCGAGTAGAGACCCGCTTCGATTTGTAGCTCAGCCACCAGCTTAGTCTGCTTGGGCGAATTGACCTTGATTGTGCGCCACACCTTCTCGGTGATGGACTTGGCCACGAATTGCAGGTAGGCGCAGGCCACGACCAGAGCGCGCAGCAGGCATCTCTTGTCCGAGTTGGTGATGCGGACATAGTGCTTTGAAAAAGCGTGCCTCTCTTCTAGATGCTTGTTCTCGAGAGCACATCCACCTCGAGGCACCCAGGCCTTTAGCAACCGGATAGAAAAGTTGCCCGTCAGGACAGTGGCATCCGACTGTACAATCTTGTTGATGTGCTTAAACAACAATTCAGCCGTCATGCGGGATGCACGCACCGGGGGAGTATGGGCCGCTTTGAGCATATTGTCGCTCTCGAATTTCGCGGCCATAAAGTCATCACCAGCCAAATCTTGCTTGAAAACTTCGAGCATGTCGGCAAACACCTCCCGCAAATCTTCGGTGTTGGTAATACGCACCACATACTCGACACCCTTTGCCCTAAACTTGGGCAGGTCACGCTGATTATCCAGCCGGGCCGTAAAACCTGCATGGGGGGAATGGGGGAGTGTGAGTCAGCGCGGGTCTGTGTGGGAAATGGGGGGCGGGATAACTCACCCGGTCCGGTAACAGATTCCGGCTGTGTTGGCGGGACAAACGCGTCTGAAAAAACACAAGGAGATAAAAAACCAGAAGAATCTGTCATTTTCCTGGCCCCAGCGTGTTTCCCCGCCCTAGCCCCAGCAATTTCTTAACAGAGTTTACTCTGCTGTCCCCGCAGCAACTCTCTGCAATTTCTTATCTGCACCCCCGCTGCAGCCTGTCGCAGCAGTCTTTGTTTACTCACCCCTGCAACTCTCTGTCGCAGCAATTTGCACCTAGCTGCAGCCTGTCTGGGTAGCGCCCTATCAGTCTGCCCCAGTCTGTCCCAGCAACTCTCTGCCCCCACCCGGCTGTAACTTGTCTAGCCTGCCCCAACGATTCTGCAGCAATTTCTTATCTGCCGCAGCACCCTAGCAACTGTCTGTTTTTGCAGCAATTTCTTATCAGCACACCCCTCCCTGTCTAGACAACACCCCACCCCAGTCTTTGTTTACTCACCCCTGCAACTCTCTGTCGCAGCAATTTGCACCCCAGCTGCAGCCTGTCTGGACAACACCCCCCTAGCAGCAATTTCTTATCAGCACACACCCGGCTGAAACTTGTCTAGCCCTCCCCTGCAACTCTCTGTTACAGACCCTGCCGCAGCACCCCACCCTAGCAACTCCAGTCTAGACCCCTGCAGCTGTCGCAGCAGTCTTTGTTGTTTACTCTGCGGTCCCACAGACCCTGCAGCTGCTGCTGCTGCTCAGCCCCTACCCCCACCCTAGCAACTACAGTCTAGACAGAAATTAATTAAAACTTACCATAAAGACGTTGCCTCTTGTCAGCCAGGAAAGCAGTTGCGGTGGCGCTGCGTTTAGCCATTTTGCAAACAGAGAGTGTGAGAGAGCGAGCGGAGAGAAGGATTATCTCTCTACCCTGGCTCTGGGGTCTGTATATATACTAAAAAATCTGCTCAGCTCGCCTGTTATTGGATAAATCGCCAAAAACCAACCAAAATCATCAAAAATCACCCCCAAAATCACCACCCACCCCACCCTCCATCCGGGGGTATATAAGGCGCTGCACGGCTGTCAGAGAGCTCTCTGCTGCTGCTGCTGCTAAATCATGTCTTCTATCTCTCTATACGAAAACTTTGTGGCGCGGAAGCCCACATTTGAAACTGAACACAACTTGATTGAAATTCGGCGTCTCTACACCAACGAGGCTGGAGTGTGGAAGGACGGCTTCCCTGCAATCTACTTGAGCGAGCCAGAGTGGAAGAAGCTCGAAGCTGCGCGCCCTGACCTGGAGGCTGCTGCCCGCCTTCACGTGAACAAGCGGGTCCTGTTGGGCAATTTCAAGGCAGTTGAAGCTTCGCGAGGGAGGATCCGTTTGCTGCGCAATTGGCTCAATCAGGACCCAAAGTTTAATTGGCGCTACACGATCGAATTCACGCCTGAACTGTGGCGCCGGATGTTTGCCGCCCGTTTGGACAAGCTCTTCAAGCTGGCACCCGAGGTCCCACCGTCTGCCAAGCGAGCCAAGACAGAGGACAATCTGCAGGACTGCCTTGACAGCATCAAACCCTACCCTTGGGGAAATCTGTTTGACGAGGGTTGCTAATTGAGGCGTGCCGCATCCGTACAGCGCGAACCCGATTTTTGGTAAGCTTAATTTCATATAAATCGTATATAAATTACATATAATCTGTCTACATTGAATATTTTTTACTTTGACAGATGTTTCGAGAGCGCTGATGAGGAGGAGACTGCCCTGGCTGAAGATCGAGCTCGAGTTTGACTGATAAGGGAATTTCTCTTTGTACTCTATTACTCTCTGCCTGCACTGTACTTGGGCCTCGCAACACACTGGGGGATCCCTCAACTTGGAGAGCTACCCTCTGGGGATCCACTAAAACCCTCATTTGGGGTGGGAGCTGCGGTAAAGTTTGACTGGAATTCTCTTTGTATGCGGTCTGTTACTCTACCTCCACTGTACATTGGGGCGGGATCCTTCCTCATTTAACACCCCGGAGCGCACTGTGCATTGGGGGCGGGATTCCTTCATCATTTGACACCAGGGAGCGCACTGTACTTGGGATCCCCTTGAAAAAACCTTATTTGGGACTTGGGGAGAAATTTCTCTATGTTACTCCTCTCTGACCGCACTGTACTGAGGATCCCCTCTCGAAACATTGGCCCCTCGTACCCTATTTGGAAGCTATGGGTTGCAGACTAGGAACGCTCCTACCTGAACTGTACTCCGCTAGGATCCCCCGGCCCTGGCTCTGGGGGCGTGTCTCTTTACTAGGAAGCCTGATATTTTACTTTGCACCTATAAGCTTAATTTTGCATACATATGTTGTATATGTCACAATTTTCCTGCATTATACTCAATTTGCAGTGTGTGTATTTTACCCTATGCACTGAAATTTGTACCTGCGAGTTAATATGCAAAATGTATTGTTTAAAATGCGCCTACATTATATGCTATGTATTATAATTTTCCTGTATTATACTCAATTTGCACCTACATTGTGTGTATGTATGCACCTGCATTATACTAGCATCTACAAGCGCCTACTACACTAATGAGTAGGTTCTGTGTATTATACCTACTATTTTGTCTATTTCACCTACTTTTCTGCCAAAATATCGATAAAATGCACCTACATTGTGTGTTTTTTGCTGCTCATATGCTCCAATATGTACATTTTAATATGCATTATGCGTCATTATTCACACCTACCAATATGTTTTATCTACTTTTTTATGCAAATATACGCAATTTCACCTACTATAAGTAGTTTTCACTAGCCTAATATCGCTGACTACATATCGGGAGAGTGTACTGGGGAGAGTGTAAACTCGGGGTGCCTGCGGCATGGGGGAGTGTACACTCGGGGCGCCTGCGACATGGGAGAGTGTACACTCGGGGTGCCTGCGACTTGGGAGAGTGTACACTCGGGGTGCCTGCGACTTGGGAGAGTGTACACTCGGGGTGCCGGCGGCATGGGCGTCTGCGGCATGGGCGCCTGCTGCTCTGGAGGGTGGGTATACATATCGGGAGGGTGTACATATCGGGGTACATATCGGGGTACATATCGGGAGGGTGGTCATACATATCGGGAGGGTGCGCCTGCGGCTGGTCGGCGCTTGGCGCCACGCGCCTGCGGCGCGCGCGCGCCGAGCGCCAGCCAATGAGAGGCGGGGAGGGTTGACACCCACCCCACCTCCAAAAAGGGCGGATAAATGGGTCCTTAGTAGTAGCTTCAATCTCACATCGATCTCACTAAATCCTCGCTTTGAGCAAATGAAGCTCAGCAGGCCCTGCAGATTGGGGCATATGACGGAACATCTTGTGGTATCAGTAAAGCTGCCACCTGAGGACCAGTCTTCCCACTAGCTGCGGAATTTCCGCAGTGAGGAAATTTTAAGTAGACCTGCGGAAAATCAAGGGGATTTTCGTACTCTACGGAAATTTTTCATTTCTGAATTTGCTCTCATGTTATACCCCAATACCCCAATACTGACTACTGGTTCGGTTTGTTGTTCAATATCTTTGTGGAAATTGTTATGCTGCGATTTTGTTGCACTGTTCTTGTGATTTTCTGATTTTCTATACTCGATCCAGACTACCTGATGTCATCTGATCACCGTCACCTTTATTGTATCCCTGCCCTTCCTGTCTTCTCCCTTCCTGTCCTTTCCCTTCCTATTCCTCTCCCTTCCTGTCCTGTCCTCTCCCTTCCTGTCCTATCCTCTCCCTTCCTTTCCTGTCCTCTCCTTTTCTGTCCCTCTCCCTTCCTTTCCTGTCCCTGTGCTTTCCTCGTACCAAGATTTCTGAGCATACAGAATGGAATTTGCTTATCCATTCACCTGCGCGCTTGCGGCTTGCATGCATTCACAGCTAGCTGCATCAGTTGCAGCGAGATGAAGTTTTAGCTCAAAACTGGCTTAGGGGGGTCATCTGAACCAGCGCAAAACAGCCTTGGGTAGGGCGTTTGTGAACCTAAAAAGTAGTAAAAATGGTGTCTAGCTTCATTTTTAGGGCTTGCATTGGTTAGGACATATTTTTCTACCCTGCGGAATTTCTCTTATGCTGCGGAAGAAAAATGGGCAAAGTGTGGCGTGGCAACACTGCTGAGGACTTTTGAGTGAATTTGAGCTGCCGCATCTCAAAAAAACTCTCCGCGATGCTGCCTGCGGCTGCCCGCAGTCCGGGTTGCACGGCCTTACGACTGCCTGATAATTGTGGCTGCCATGTTTGTCTGCCGGTCACTCAGATCGAGAGATGTCTTTAACGTTACTAGTGTCTCTGTCCTCAGCGCTCTCTGCTCATTTGAATCATTTGCATGCCTCAGCTGCATTGGTGGGCCACCGGTGGCACTGGAAATAGAAGCCATTGATCCATGTCCTGATGCTGCTGCTGCTCTTAGCTTTTCACGCATTACGTCATGAGCGATGTGCTCTTTTGATGTAGGGCTGAGCGCGCGCAGGTACTGCAACTTGCTGGAGACGCTGCACTCTTGCCTCAGGCCTTTGCCCACCTAGCACCTAGTGCAGCGCTTCTCCGAGTCTCTTTCCTGGCTTCGAGTTGTTTCTGCATATGCAGGTCGTCCTTGGGGCAATTTATGGTTGGCCCGGCTGCTGTCAGGCATGTATGGGTGCCAGACCGCCACTCGCTTGTTTGATGGGCTGGAAACCACCTGGCAGATACAGCAGGAGCAGTGCGGATGCTCACGTGTGAGTTGTGGCAAAACCTCCAAGTCTGCAACAATTTGAAGGTATGGCAGTCGAGCAGGCAGTTCTTGTGGTACAGGTGACGTCTGTGACTGCAATTTCTTGCTGCAGCAGCTGCACATGCCTCCTGGCAGAGTATTACGGATGTAGGCATGACAGAATTCTGGCAGGATAAATTGCTCGATGAGTTCTGCCTGAGCAGCTGAAATAACGCGATCGGCTTTGCGGAAGCAGAGGATGCAGCACCAGATACGATTCTCTTCATGTGTGCGTCGAAAGTTTGGCATGGCGAGGCCAGAGAACTGATTTTGAGTACTGACGGTAATTGTCTCAATTGACTGCAACTTTATTTTCAAAGGAAGTCTGCGTGTTAGCAAACTTGTGATAAGAGGCATGTTCTACTTTTATGAATGTACATAGTCTGTTCATTGTTTCTCAATCCCTTAATCACAATAGATCTCAAGAAATATGTACATTTGAGTTGTCTGCCAAAATTTCTATCTAATAATGTACAGCATTTTATGACGCCCTTAAATTTATGCTCTAAACTTTGCAATTGATGTCTGCTCTTGTTACGCAATTGTTTTCACTACTTGCAATGGCGCAACTGACGAATCTATTACTGAACATGCAGCTGAGAACACATAATTTCAATTTTCCATTCTATTATTTTAGGACAAGGCGATTAGATTTGTAAATATGACACTGTTTTTAAATCTGCATGGGTCATTGGGGCTGGGAAAAGCATCAGTTTCTTTGGGAATTTTCTTTCCCCATTTTTCAGCTTCTGCATAGGCGTGGTTGAAGAATAAAAAAATTAACAAATAATTTAAAAAGCTTTCAGGCGCAGGCAGTTACAGAAAAGTACAGTGAGTAGCATTGAGAATTTCGTTTATTTCATGCATGTCTGTAAAAAGCTACATCTTGTAGACTACTTACTGGTACTATTATTATTAAGTAAGCTTTTTATAGTACAGATTTAGGATTAGGCATTACATGTACAATCAAGCTAATAATATTAACAGACTAGAGACACCTGTTCATAAATGAAATCAAATCCAGCAGTAAAAGGACGCATCATTATCGAGAGAAAATTGCAGGATAATGAGTGCAATAAATTATAGTATACGATGTGTACAAGAGTAAAGCGGGAAGATGTGTAACTCGTGTACATGATATGTACTCGTAATAAAAACTGATAAATAATTTATTATTAATAGTAATATTAGTACGCTGACACAGTTTGTACAATCAACTTGAAAAGTACAAGTTATTGAAAAGTAACACATTAATTCTTGAAAAGTACACATTATTTTGGCACTAAAAACCCTTCGACAATGGAATAGGCATTACCACTTTTTCTAAGACACTAAAATTTTCATTCAATTAGACTTATACATCTAAGGATAATAAGTGCTCAAATTTCATCGCCAAGGCTAAACATTACATTAATACGACTATTAAGGCTAACTGGAAAATTTAATTCAAAAACATTTTTAATGCAGGTGCAACTGGAAATTTTCACTTAAGAATGAAAGGAAAATTCCACTCTCAAGGATGAATGGAAAATTTCACTCTCAAGGATGAATGGAAAATTCTACTCCCAAGGATGTTAAGGATGAATGGAAAATCCCACTCTCAAGGATGAATGGAAAATCCCAATCTGAAGAATGAATGGCAAATTCCACTCTCAAGGATGAATGGAAAATTCCAATCTGAAGAATGAATGGCAAATTCCACTCTCAAGGATGAATGGAAAATTCCACTCTCTAGGATGAATGGAAAATTCCACTCTCAAGGATGAATGCAAGTATATATCTGTACAGAAAATTTAAAATTGAAAATCCCGCTGAAAAAGGATGAAAAATGATATACCAATTAATCGAACAAGTGTTAAATTTTTGAACACAGAAAGACACAACCATCGCTATGTCGGTAAGATCAAATGTCTTTTAAACCCATCTAGAATGGAAACTTAAAAGCGGCCACCGCAGCAGCTGCCGCGGCTGCAGTCGAGGACGATACTCCTCCACCGACATCGCCGACCTCGTCGCTAGCGGCGGCGTTATCTTTGCTAGTGCCGGCGCCGACGTCGCCAGCCTGCCTATACTGCTGCTCGTGCTTACTAAGATGCTTAGCCAAATAAGTCTCGGAATTGTAAGCCTTGTTGCAGATCCTACACAGCAGCACCCGGCTGTACCTGTTGGCGCCGTGCTTTGCAGCCGTGTGCGTGTCCAAATCGTCGCGAGTGTCAAAGCAGGCCCGACAGGCGGCGCACCTGTGCGGCTTGTCGCGCTGATGCTGGCGCTGGTGACTCTGCAGGTTGCTCATCTGGGCGAAAGTTTTGGCGCAGTGACAGCAACGATAGGGCCGGTCACCGGTGTGCACCCGTTCGTGCTGCTGCACATGAGACAGCTGGGTGAATCGCTTGTCGCAGAATTTGCAACCGTACGGCCTCAGACCGGTGTGAATTCGCCTGTGCTGGCCCAGGTAGGCAGCTGTAGCGAACTGCCTACCGCAGGTGTCGCATTGGTGCGGCCTGGCGTCAGTTTTGTGCGCCGCACTGTTGTGCTGTTGCAGATCCTGCTTGCTGAAGCAGAGCTGCGGTTGGCGTGTGGTGAACGGGGATGAGGCAGGGAATGCATTGCAGCTTGGGAAAAGCCGGCTTCCAAATATTAAACATTGCATTCGCATTCGATAGATTTGAGGTCTTAACCAAAACTGGGGCAGACCCAATGTTCATCTTTTGACATGCTGACATTCGATATAAAAGCAATTACAAATCTTATGCTAGAAAAATGAAAACCTCCATTCTCCGTAATATAATTTTTCGGTAAAAAATGGCTCCTAAAATTTTCCAAAGAAACGTAGTTTCCTGCCCTACTTTGAGTAGTTCTTGAGTATATCCTATAGAATTTATAGAAGTTAGGCTCCTAAGAGGTTCAAATTAGTAACTAGCTCGTATAAATAGACATCAAAGCCTTAAGCCAGCATATTACTTGTGAACTTAGCACTACTTAGCATTGGCCCCAATTGGCCAGTCAAGGAAACACGGAGGTATGCTACGAGTATATATAATACTACAAGAATTGTGGGAGCAATATTGGTCCTAACAAAGACTTATAGTGGACAAAAAAACAAGTCTATATAAACAAGAAAAGGCAACCAAGACTCAAGATTTGAAGAGGACTGTTTAGAACAAAGACCCTAAGTCTGGGTCTTGGTATTTTCCTGTTGAGGACTTGCGGACTGAGGAAAGGATTGATTTCTCTAATTGGCTGCTGAACAGACCACCTTAGGGCCATAGACAGTGAACAGTAAAGCGTTAAGTTGATAACTAAGCCAGCTGCTTTAAAGGCTCTCCTCTCTGGTTAAAAGAGAATCAAGTGGAGAATACATTTTAGCTACAGAACTTCATTTCTGTCTGATACAAACGCTTATATGCCTTTTATCTCAGTAGGTTGCAAAACCTCTATCCAGCCTTTGGGTCCTTTGACACTTCATTCTGTTCGGCCCGATCAAGGTTTATATATTCAGCTCTCATACCTTTTCTCTTCTCGTCTTCTCTCCTTTAATCTCTTGTCTCCTTTACTCTTTCTCTCTTTTGTCTTTTATTTTCTCTATCTAAAGATTATTCATCTAGCCCTTGAGGTAAAAAAAAGTTAAACGACCTCTGCATTAAGTCCCGCAATTTTGAAAAAAAAACGGAAGTGAGGGTCAATTTGTTATCCAATCTTTTTGCGTAGTTTAGGACTGCCACCTTTATATATTCCCATTGTTTCCTTGACATGGTCGTTGCATCATTGCATGGGATCCATTATTTGTGCTTCGACAAGTTAATTAAAAGCGTGGGAATCTGTCGCGAGTTCAAATTCCAACCAAACCACAATCAGCTGTGCCACCCATTCCTGAAGCTCTTTGATCAGTTGTTTCACCCATTCCTGAAGATCTTTGATCAGCTGTGCCACCCATTCCTGAAGCTCTTTGATCAGCTGTTTCACCCATTCCTGAAGATCTTTGATCAGCTGTGCCACCCATTCCTGAAGCTCTTTGATCAGCTGTGCCACCCATCCTGAAGCTCTTTGATCAGCTGTGCCACCCATCCTGAAGCTCTTTGATCAGCTGTGCCACCCATTCCTGAAGCTCTTTGATCAGCTGTGCCACCCATTCCTGAAACTCTTTGATCAGCTGTGCCACCCATTCTAAAGCTCTTTGATCAGCTGTCTCACCCATTCCTGAAGCTCTTTGATCAGCTGTGCCACCCATTCCTGAAGCTCTTTGATCAGCTGTCTCACCCATTCCTGAAGCTAGTGATCAGCTGTCTCACCCATTCCTGAAGCTCTTTGATCAGCTGTCTCACCCATTCCTGAAGCTAGTGATCAGCTGTCTCACCCATTCCTGAAGCTAGTGATCAGCTGTGCCACCCATCCTGAAGCTCTTTGATCAGCTGTGCCACCCATCCTGAAGCTAGTGATCAGCTGTGCCACCCATCCTGAAGCTCTTTGATCAGCTGTGCCACCCATCCTGAAGCTCTTTGATCAGCTGTGCCACCCATTCCTGAAGCTCTTTGATCAGCTGTGCCACCCATTCCTGAAGCTCTTTGATCAGCTGTGCCACCCATTCTAAAGCTCTTTGATCAGCTGTCTCACCCATTCCTGAAGCTCTTTGATCAGCTGTGCCACCCATTCGTGAAGCTCTTTGATCAGCTGTCTCACCCATTCCTGAAGCTAGTGATCAGCTGTCTCACCCATTCCTGAAGCTAGTGATCAGCTGTCTCACCCATTCCTGAAGCTAGTGATCAGCTGTGCCACCCATCCTGAAGCTCTTTGATCAGCTGTGCCACCCATCCTGAAGCTCTTTGATCAGCTGTGCCACCCATTCCTGAAGCTCTTTGATCAGCTGTGCCACCCATTCCTGAAGCTCTTTGATCAGCTGTGCCACCCATCCTAAAGCTGATCAGCTGTCTCACCCATTCCTGAAGCTCTTTGATCAGCTGTGCCACCCATTCCTGAAGCTCTTTGATCAGCTGTGCCACCCATTCCTGAAGCTCTTTGATCAGCTGTGCCACCCATTCCTGAAGCTAGTGATCAGCTGTGCCACCCATCCTGAAGCTCTTTGATCAGCTGTCTCACCCATTCCTGAAGCTCTTTGATCAGCTGTGCCACCCATTCCTGAGCTCTTTGATCAGCTGTCTCACCCATTCCTGAAGCTCTTTGATCAGCTGTCTCACCCATTCCTGAAGCTAGTGATCAGCTGTGCCACCCATTCCTGAAGCTCTTTGATCAGCTGTGCCACCCATTCCTGAGCTCTTTGATCAGCTGTCTCACCCATTCCTGAAGCTCTTTGATCAGCTGTCTCACCCATTCCTGAAGCTAGTGATCAGCTGTCTCACCCATTCCTGAAGCTAGTGATCAGCTGTGCCACCCATCCTGAATCCATCGATCTTCGCTATTGGCTGTCAATTAATAAACGCTCACCTGCTGACAGATCTTGCACTTAAATCCACAAAAAGATTGCTCCCCCTGCTGCTGCTGTGTCAATGGCTTCTCGTTCGCTGAGCTATTCCTTGTCAGAGTAGAATTCTGAGGCAGTGGCGGCGGCGCGCACTGTTGAACAGCAGAGGAAACGGGCTGCCGTTGGTCATCACTAGGCGACGGAGCCTGCTGTTGCTGCTGCTGGCCATAGGCTGCTCCGCTAAATGGATTATACAATTGTTCATATCTGCTGCCGCTTTGGGCCTGATAGACAGCGGCGGCAGCGTGATAGGAGCCCAATGGCCACCAGAATGGGGGCGGCTGTGGTGTTGGTGGCAGGTGTTGATGAGGCGACATTGGTACTGGATGATGCTGATGATGTGGCGGCCCAGCATTGGGCTGACTATGAGCTGGAGTTCCATTCATAATAGCAGAGTGATGATGCTGCCCAGACTTTGCTAATTGATGCATGCAGTTAAAATTGTTATAATTGTAACAAGTATGAGTGTATGACTTATGAGTAGACACATAGTTGTTTAAAAGGTCATTTACTTAAATATTTATTACAATTGCTCCCTCTAAATGCAAGCTTTTGGCATAGGTGCACAAAGCTTTTATATTCCTATATATATATTAGTTGACAGATTTTGAGCTATGCCTATAAACATAAATATTTCCTAGATTCTTTTAATATCTTATAAATAACAATGACATGAGAAAAACTATCATGTACAATACTTAGGCCTAAATAGTTTTATTTGCCATTATACTAATAACAGTCTACTAAAACTAAAAGTTTTTTATATTTAAATTGCTCATTCATCTTATCAATCTTTATTCATTTATTCTAATCATAGCCTATATGCTTTTGCCAAAACTTTTAGGTTGTTATTGCTAATATGGCAATTACTATTGCCTATGCCCCTATCATATATATATATTAAATTGCCAGAAAGCTTAGCCTTAGGCCTAGCATAGATTCTTATGAAGTCTTTATCTATTGTTTTTTTGTTTTGGTTTATGTTCATATAATCTCTAACTGCAACTAGCTAGGCTTAGGTTCTATGTATTGCACTGGAATTATAGGTCTAGGTCATTCCCATAAATTATAACTATCAACTCTTATTATTAGTCTAAGGGCCTACTTGAACTTGATTAGGCCCTAGGGCCTCGGCCTTACTTGAGCAGAGGCAAAGGAGCAATTTCATGAAGCATTGCTGCTACCATTTAGTAGGAGCCTAGCTACTAGGCCCTGCTTGGCTTTTTTTTTAGTTTAATATCTAATTTTTACCAATCTACTAACTTTTGGCTTCATAAGCCTAAGCTTAGCAATGGGATAGGATAAGAGGAGTTTCTAAACAATGTCTATACTCTATGGTCAAAAGGCTTAGTTTTTAGTAGACTACTAATTTGCAGTTTTATAATAGCAGTTTGTTTAGCTAAAAACACAATTTTAACTGCTAAACGCCTAAAGTTTAGCATTTTCAAGAGTTAGCTAAGAATGGAAATTTTACTATTTGAAACATTTTAAAATTGCTGATATTCTGGTCAAAAATTATTGGCCAAGAGAGTTTAAAGATCATGTAAATAATGATGCAGTGATGACTTCAAGTAGTGTTTCCAAATGAATCCAAAAACATGATTTAATTTTCTAGTAGATCATATTGGCCTAGGCCCCAGAGTTAGAATACAATGCCACATTGCCATAAGCTAAGAAGTAAAAGTCTGACTTTATATGAGTATTGAGCAAACATTGATTTGCTCAGTCCATTGGACTCCATGGTAGATCTAATATTTTCCTAGGCCTACACCTTTCTCTTCTTGCTCTGCCTTAGGCCTAGTTAGAAATGTTAGAAAAACTTCCAAACATTGACTTGCAAGCTCCCATCAAGGATAAAAAAGTTTCTTCTATTCTATGGTATGGGCACCATTTTAATTCAATCAAAGCCACAAAAAGCCACTTCATAGGGCCTATTCAATATTTGCCTTCTCATTTTGGCTTGAGAACCTATATGTTCCTGCCACAAAGATGTTTGGCATAATTCTAGTTTACTTCGTTATATTATTCTGCCTTTTGTTAAATTATTTTACCCTGTTTTTCTATCAATTTCAGGTTCAAGGTCAAGTCAAGTCCTAAACAGGATAATAAACAGAGGCCTAATACAGCACGGTGCCTGGTGCCAAAGGGGTTGTTATGGTACATGCGGCGCCAGATGTACTCCTCAAGATGGGCCTCAAAAAGCGCATTGCTTGTTCTATGCATGGCACGCAGGCACCTCTTGGCCAGGGCCCATGTCCCCTCGATGCAGTTTGTGTGTACCAGGCATAGCCGTCAATGAACATGCTTCCCTATCTACATTGCAAATGCATGTCTATGTCACATTGAGGGGCCTACATCTTGACTGGTTAGAAATCAAGTGATGCTTCGCAAGCCACTTCATGGTGGTGAAGTCATCCCGACTGGCTTCCACCATCTCACGAATTCTGAAGTTTCTTTTAGTATAGTTTAAAAGCTTGGCAGCA
Source organism: Macrostomum lignano (assembly GCA_002269645.1). Taxonomy (NCBI): domain Eukaryota; kingdom Metazoa; phylum Platyhelminthes; family Macrostomidae; genus Macrostomum; species Macrostomum lignano. The sequence goes on along the minus strand of NIVC01000173.1, from coordinate 190,161 downwards.
TTAACAATTTCATTTGCAGGACAAATAACTGTCGGTGCAGCTAGGCAACTGGCCATAATGGCTGAAAGGGTTGTGGTAAGAGTACAGATGCAAAAAAATACATGAAATTAATATAACGAAGTAAAGTAGAATTATGAAATAATATAACGAAGTAAACTAGAACTATGCCAGATGTTTGTTTATGGCACAACCCTACTGCTAACTAACTAGCAGCTGCAATTAAGCTAAGCAGCTCAGAGATGAAACCAAAACTTCTTAACTGTCGGTTAGGCCCTAGCTGCTGCTGCTGCTGAAGCACTTCATGTGCTTCATGAAATTGGTCCCACTCCCAGGGGATTGTCTTGTATTTAGTTGTAGTTCAATAGTTGTAGTCTTGTAGACTAAGAAGTTGTAATCGTTGTTAAGCATGTTTGAAAATAAATATTAAAAAACTAATGACTTTTTACTAAAATGATCATCATGCTTACCGGCATGAGCATTAGGAAGCTATTGATCAAATTCCACCCCATGTACCGCTTGGCAACCTAGGCTGCTTATGTTGTCTTGTCCGCCGCCGTCGGTTGGTTAGTATACGACGAATAGCGTTTTTTTTTAAAAAAAGCACAAACATGTAACGAAGATACTCTTACTCTGTTTTTAAGTATTTTAGCACTCTATCTCTCGCAAGGGTTTTAGCAGCTGCTAATAATGGTACATTGCGGGCATTTGTTATGATTTTATAAATTACAAAATTTGAGATCCTATTTTTCTTCGAATCACCAGATGTGTTAACGGCGTCATTAAGTTGAGTTGAAGGAGCAAATATGCGTCAAAAAGTAATATTGCTTGGTAATCGTAATATCAATAATATCTGGTATTTCTTTATTGTAAGATCTAGGCCTATCTCTTTTTCACCAACTTTCTTGTTATATGCTGCACGAATAACATTGGCATAGACTAATATTTTTGTAAGGGCCTACCACAGAATATATTCTGTGGGGCCTACTGCAATCTGCTGCAGCTGCAATTGATGGTAATGGCTAGAGTTCCGGCACCGGAACCCGTTTTCTAATGCTCCGGATCCGGCAGTCTTCTGCAGGCAGTTATCTACTAATGAAGTCTTTGAACATTAGAAGTATCTTGTTTTGAATCTCATCATTTTTTTATCTTGTTGAACAAAATCTCAATAATAATATCAACCACCCATTAAAAAAGTAAAATGTTTCTGCTATATTATACCCATAAATTGCACTACTGGAATACCACTTCCAGATCCATAGCTGTTAGAAAATGGGTTCCAGTGCCAGAACTCTAGCCATTGCTACAATAACACAATTGATCACATTTGCATTGAAGTCAATTTTTTACACTGTGAAGGACTGAGGAGGGCAAATGGAGGCAATAAACAGTATTTCTTTTTTCTTTTAATTGTCAAACATGGTTCCCATTTTGTCAAAAGGCTCGTAGTAGAAGTAGATAGAATAGCTTACATAGTTAAATAAATTGAATTAATTAATTTATTTATTATTTAAATAATAAATAAATGAATTCATAATTCATTGTTATAAAATGAATTATAAATTCAAACAACATAAATTTAATTCAAAAAGGTAGCAAGATTGTTAAGCCTAATGTCAGAAATCTTGGTACTAAGACAGTTTGTTGCTACTTCAAATAGAAGCTTTGCAGTTTTATAGAGAAGTATTTTTTAATCAAATATTTAGGTTTTATTTCGAAAAATAGAATAGTTTATGAGCATATGAGCCTATGACTATGACAGTGAGTATTATCCCATGCTATGCGTGCCGGACGACACCGAGGCTGCAATCTTCTGCCGAGGCGCTGACGGACAGGCGAGTGAGCTTCCAAGATGTCAGCAGTTCGTCTACCTCGGCGGTCTGGTTCCCGACATCCGCGAGGATCTGCGGCGTCGCCGAGGACTTGCTTGGGCTGCCTTTCATTCTATAAGGTCAGTCCTGCAGTCCGAGGCCCTACCGGACCGCCAGAGGGCGGCGCTGTTCCAGGCGGTGATCGAGACCGTCCTGTTATACAACGCCGAGACCTGGACGCTGACAGACTCGCTCGAGGCTCAAGTCGACGCGGCGCACGCTGGCCTGCTGCGCGCCGCCTTCAAGATCGGCAACGAGCGAGTCACCAACACGGCGCTCTATCATCGCGCCGGCCTGGCCCGTCCTAGCAATCTGCTGCGCCGTCGGCGACTCCAGCTGGCAGGCCACGTCATCCGCGCCGAGGCCTACTGTCCGGAGCCGGTGCAGGAGGTGCTGCTACTTACGTTGCAGGCACCCTACCGGCGGGGACAGGCGAAGACTCGGCGCTACGTCGACTGTCTGCTGGCTGACGCTGGCACCCTGGACTCTGCCGGCGGTGCGGCTTTTGTTCGCGCCCAAGCTTTGAAGCGCGCCATCTGACGCTGCTTTTGTGAACTGGCAGCGTACTCTGTTGTCTGTTGTTGTTATTATCCCATATAAAGCTTATACATTACTATACCATTAAATATCTTTACTTTTTGCTAACAGCTTCTGTTTTGTATCTCTGCAATCATAGGCTTCTATTTACTAGCCTATATATTAAAGATTAACAAATCAAAGCAAGGCAATTGCTACTAGGCTATGATTTTTAGTTGACAAGTATCTTAGCTGTAGGTATTGACTATTTGAGGATTAATTATTGAATGGGTTTAGATTGAATAGGTTTGTTTAGATATAGATTTATTTAAGATTAATTATTGTCAATTTATTTTATCCATTTTGTAATTATTTAATAACTTATTTGTATATAATAGTTAATTCTAAGCTATTAAGCATAATGTAATGATAGTATCTAATATTCAAATTCAATAGCTAAAATTAGTTAGACCTATGCTAAAACTTCCTTATATATACCTTTATCCTCAATGCACCCCTCCTACATTTAATGTCCTAATACCCCTTGCATGCACCTTGTATCTTTCCTTACATTATAAAATGGAGATTTACATATTTTCTTATATCAGAAACTTAACCATTTTATTATTTCAGACTTGCAAAAAATAAATATCTAAGATTGAATATGCTTTCTTCTACAAACTCTGATACCTTCAAGTGTATAGTGCCAGTGACACTATGGAGCAAAGAGCCACCTAGTCATTGCATCACATCTATAATACTCATGCCAGAGCATAGCAGTATTGTAACTGGTAGCAGAGAGGGACATATTATTGTCTGGGATGTTCAGGAACAATGGAAGGTTGGTATTTGTATAAAATATTGAGCAATATTCAAATTTATCTTCTTATTAGTAATAATGATCAGGTTTGTAAATTTAATTATTCTTGTTATCTCTCCCAAACCAACAGCTGAAGCCTGAATTTGTGTACTTCTCGCACAACACCAGCGTTGATGTTCTGTGCGAAGTGTTTGTAACGCTGCCAGACTCCACACCAGATTTGGATGGGCATTTTGTTAGTTCCGATGCTAGCGGGTGAGTAGAATTGGTACAGAGGAATGGAGAATGTTAGACAAAGACAAAGTAAGGGAGAGAGTAGAAGACCACGTCAGGGAGAGCGAAAGACCAGGTGAGAGAGAGTAGAAGACTAGGTGAGGAGAGAGAGCGGAAAACCAGGTGAGGGAGAGAGCAGAATACCAGGTGAGGGAGAGAGCGGAATACCAGGCGAGGGAGAGAGCGGAATACCAGGCGAGGGAGAGAGCGGAAGACCAGGTGAGGGAGAGAGCGGAAGACCAGGTGAAGGAAAGAGCGGAAGACCAGAAGAGGGAGAGATTGGAAGACCAGGTGAGGGAGAGAGCGGAATACCAGATGAGGGAGAGAGCGGAAGACCAGAAGAGAGAGAGCGGAAGACCAGAAGAGGGAGAGAGCGGAAGACCAGAAGAGGGAGAGAGCGGAAGACCAGAGGAGGGAGAGAGCGGAAGACCAGAGGAGGGAGAGAGCGGAAGACCAGAAGAGGGAGAGAGTGGAAGACCAGGTGAGGGGAGAACGAGGACCAGGTGAGAGTCAGTTGATGACAGCCATGTGAAGGGAAGAGCAGCAAACATGACTGAAGCACTTAATCAAAGCAGCAGTAATTTCCAACCGCCAACAGCAAAATGATGCTGTGGAATATGAACGCAGCCACGTGCAAGCTGACCAGACACTCGCAGTTCGTTCACACTGCGATCAAGTACTATCAATCAACTTCGTCAAGTACACCCATGCTGCTGTGCTGCGGTCGCTATCCGGACATTCTAGTACTAAATCCGGCCACATTGGATTCATTGTTCACTTTGTCTTCACGTAGGAAGCCGCAATGGATGTCCGCTTTTAGCGTGTTCAGCCACCAAGGCTGCAATGGTTCGTGCGCCTTTGTGTGCTTATTGAGTCCACACCTTCCAATGTACATCCACACCTTCAACCCAAGACCAATGTACACCCCAAAACACCAATCCGAGACCAATGTACACTTAAGACACCAATCCGAGACAAATGTAAATCACAACTTCAACCCGAGACCAATGTACATCCACAACCCCAACCCGGGCCAATGTACATCCACTACCCCAACTCAGGACCAATGTACACCCACTAACCCAACCCGAGACCAATGTACATCCACACCTTTAGCCTGAGACCAATTTACATCCAAAACATGAACCCGAGACCAATGTACATCCACCCCAACCCGAGACCAATGTACATCCAGAACCCCAACCCCGAGACCAATGTACATCCACAACCCCAACCCCGAGACCAATGTACATCCACAACCCCAACCCCGAGACCAATGTACAATACATCCACAACCCCATTCGATATTTATTAATTTAGCTAATTGTTCAAATCAATTTTCAGAGGACGTACTATTAGGCATATCCAGCTGTGGTACGGTTTTCATGTGGACTATTACTGGCGATGAAAAGAAGGTACATAACTATATAGTGGAAATATAATTATCTCTTACATAATTCTGACAGTACTCAGTGCTAAACGAGAATGTATTTTAATGTTCTGATGTAGTAAGGAGAGGATCTAAGACCAGTTAAGGGAGAGAGCGGAAGAAGACCAGTTGAGGGAGAGAGCGGAAGAAGATCAGTTGAGGGAGAGAGCGGAAGATCAATTGAAGGAGAGCGGAAGAAGCCCAGTTGAGGGAGAGAGCGGAAGAAGACCAGTTGAAGGAGAGAGCGGAAGAAGACCAGTTGAAGGAGAGAGCGGAAAGAGACCAGTTGAGGGAGAGAGCGGAAGATCAGTTGAAGGAGAGAGCGGAAGAAGACCAGTTGAAGGAGAGTGCGGAAGAAGACCAGTTGAAGGAGAGTGCGGAAGAAGACCAGTTGAGGGAGAGAGCGGAAGAAGATCAGTTGAGGGAGAGAGCGGAAGATCAATTGAAGGAGAGAGCGGAAGAAGACCAGGTGAGGGAGAGAGCGGAAGAAGACAAGGTGAGGGAGAGAGCGGAAGATGAATTGAACGGGAGGGAGAGAACGGAAGAAGACCATTTGAGGGAGAGAGCGGAAGAAGATCAGTTGAGGGAGAGAGCGGAAGATCAGTTGAGGGAGAGAGCGGAAGAAGACCAGTTGAGGGAGAGAGCGGAAGAAGACCAGAGTGAGGGAGAGAGCGGAAGAAGACCAGGTGAGGGAGAGAGCGGAAGAAGACCAGGTGAGGGAGAGAGCGGAAGAAGACAAGGTGAGGGAGAGAGCGGAAGATCAATTGAAGGGGAGGGAGAGAGCGGAAGAAGACCAGGTGAGGGAGAGAGCGGAAGATCAGTTGAAGGAGAGAGCGGAAGAAGACCAGTTGAGGGAGAGAGCGGAAGAAGACCAGTTGAGGGAGAGAGCGGAAGAAGATCAGTTGAGGGAGAGAGCGGAAGATCAGTTGACGGAGAGAGCGGAAGAAGATCAGTTGAGGGAGAAAGCGGAAGATCAGTTGAAGGAGAGAGCGGAAGAAGACCAGGCCTTGGAACTTGGCATTTAAATTTCAACTGATGAAGTTACCTCCAACTCGGTGCAATGAATCATAACAATAACGCCAGGGAGGCGTCAAACTCGAGGACGAATCGAAAACCGTTCGGTGCATGAGCACCCAGGCGATGGCCTGTCACCCAGACAATCCTCGCACGTTGCTGCTGGTGACGCCAAAGTTCTGGCAGATTTATGACGCCGTAGACATGTGCCTGCTGGTGTCGCAGGAGGCGCCCAAGGGCACTCGCTGGCAGTCGGGAGATTTTCTAGCCATCAATCGGGTACTGGTCGGCACTACTGATGGCGAAGCTTACGTTTATCAGCTGCCTGCCGGGTGAGAAGTCAATCAGTTTTGTTTGATTTGTTATTGCTAAACTGATAGTGGAGTCTGTGAAGTGATCAATCAATGGCTTTTATGGCTGTTTGTTTGATTGTTGAACGTGAAATTATTTTTGATTCGTTGATTTCTTGTTTCATTTCTTTGATTTAATTAATTTATTAATTACCCTTTCGAATCCGTTTTTCATCCACCAAATCCTCTGATCCTCAGAAACCGGATACTCAGACTCCAGATCCTCAGACCCTCACTCTCCAGATCCTCAGACCCTCACTCTCCAGATCCTCAGACCCTCACTCTCCAGATCCTCAGACCCTCACTCTCCAGATCATCAGACCCTCACTCTCCAGATCCTCAGACCCTCACTCTCCAGATCCTCAGACCCTCACTCTCCAGATCCTCAGACCCTTACTCTCCAGATCCTCAGACCCTTACTCTCCAGATCCTCAGACCCTCACTCTCCAGATCCTCAGACCCTCACTCTCCAGATCCTCAGACCCTCACTCTCCAGATCCTCAGACCCTCACTCTCCAGATCCTCAGACCCTCACTCTCCAGATCCTCAGACCCTCACTCTCCAGATCCTCAGACCCTCACTCTCCAGATCCTCAGACCCTCACTCTCCAGATCCTCAGACCCTCACTCTCCAGATCCTCAGACCCCACCCCAGATCCTCACACTCCAGATCCTCAGATCCTCAGACCCCAGACTCCCAGATCCTCAGATCCTCAGACCCCAATAAGCACATTGCTTGTATTGGGAAACTGTATTTACAATTGTAACGAAACCTGCACTTGCTTTGGCAATTATTGCCATGTATAACAAAGTTGAATAATTAAAATTATTTATACTACTATGGCTAATATTTGATTAAAATTAAGAATATCTAGTATATTTTTTATTACCTTGGTTGGATTATCATTTTGTCATACAAAAAATGTCACTTAATTCCGTATCATTAATATTAATACGCAGTGCGCTACGCGGTAAAAAGTTCTCTGCCGGGTAAGTTGAGAGCAACATTGGCAGTAAAGAATCTGTTTTTCTATCAATAATAATTTACTAATTTCTAGTTTTTTAATCAAAATTGCACGTTGTATAAAATTGCATGCCCAGTTTGACGAATAGGTATTTTTTCAACTTATCTGGTCATCCGGAAAGTTCTTGCGCCTTTTTTACGTATTGTAATTAGAGCGAAAATATATTTATAAATGTTACGTAACAAATTAGTCACTCCCAGCGTTATAGACGCTAAATTTTTGGATGAGTTTTTAAAGCACTGTACAAAGTTTAGCACAGAAAAATGGTGATCAACTGTTTATTTTATAATTATTAAATCTTACCTGGTAAAGTGCTTACTCACATTTTAATTACTAATAGTAGCATATCTTTCATTTATTATGTATAGGTAACTGGCGTACTATATCTATTGACATTTATAAATGCATTAAGGTTTTTTACTGGTTCGGGTTCTGAAGTATTTACTGTAGTGTCCCACCCTTGATTAAAAATATTGTTTTTTAGCATTATTTTCTTTACTATAGAATCTAGAAGGATTCGTTGTGTATTTTGCACATATTGCACAACTTATCGACTGTTCTTTAAGTTTTGTGGTCTTCAACACTTTGCAAGGTGTTGCTAGGCGGAGTTGGGTGAGTGTTAGGCGGAGTGGGGTGGGTGCTGGGCGGAGTGGGGTGAGTGTTAGGCGGAGTGGGGTGGGTGCTGGGCGGATTGGGGTGAGTGTTAGGCGGAGTGGGGTGGGTGCTGGGCGAAGTGGGGTGAGTGTTGGGCGGAGTGGCGTGGGTGCTGGGCGGATTGGGGTGAGTGTTAGGCGGAGTGGGGTGAGTGTTAGGCGGAGTGGAGTGCGTGCTAGGCGGAGCGGGGTGGGTGCTGGGCGGAGTGGAGTGAGTGTTAGGCGGAGTGGGGTGAGTGCTAGGCGGAGCGGGGTGGGTGCTGGGCGCAGTGGGGTGGGTGCTAGGCGGAGTGGGGTGAGTGCTGAGCGGAGTGGGGTGAGTGCTGAGCGGAGTGGGGTGAGTGCTAGGCGGAGCGGGGTGAGTGCTGGGCGGATTGGGGTGGGTGCTAGGAGGACGGGGTGGGTGCTAAGTAGACTTGGGGTGGGTTCTGGTCGGATTGGGGGTGGGTGCTAGCAAGACTGGGGGTGGGTGCTAGCAAGACTGGGGGTGGGTGCTAGCAAGACTGGGGGTGGGTGCTAGCAAGACTGGGGGTGGGTGCTAGCAAGACTGGGGGTGGGTGCTAGGTGGACGGATGGGTGCTAGGAGGACGGGTGGGTGCTACGAGGACGGACAGGGTGCTAGGAGGACTGAGGGTGGGTGCTATGCGGAGTGGTGTGGGTGCTAGGCAGCGTGGTGTGTGTTCTACTGCTTCAGACAATAAACTAGATGCGTAGGGTACAATAGATAACTACTATTACTTTTTAAAAACTGCTTTAGCAATAAAATTTACTTCCTATTTTTGTTTGTTTTTTATTTCTCATTACTTTTTATTTCTAAACTGACGCCACAGTGCTACAGATGGTGCAGAGCATCTGCGTCGGTGCGAGCAGCCAACACTTACCTGTAAATTGCTTCTGGCCGGCGGCGGTCCAACAGGGAACAAACCGGCCGAACCGTACGGTCCCGGCTTCAATCCGGCCGCCGCTGGCGCCGTGTTCCTGTATCACCGACTGCCCGCTGGCGGCTCGCTAGTCATCTGCGCACACGGCCAAGCCGGCCTGACTCTCTGGTTTCTGGCGCCAAATGTTGGCGCCGCTTTGCCGGCTGCCGCCGGTGGCGCCGCCTTGTCCGGCGTGCGGCCGAGTGTGCATACAAGCCTGCGGCTGCTCTGGCCGGCCGAGCGTTGGCCACTGGCTGACTGGGAAGTTACGGCGGCTACGCTGGTTTATACTAGCGGTCGGTTAGCGTTAGGTCTGCAGTCTGGCCATATTGTGCTGCTAACTATGGTGCAATGGCTTGCCGCAGCTTGCTTCCAGGCGCCTAAGTGAGTCCGGCTGCTTTTTTGTTGCTTGAGTGCTAGGGAGGTGGGTACTAGGCGGAGTGGGGTTGATGCCAGGCGGAGTGGGGTTGGTGCCAGGTGTAGTGGGGTTGATGCCAGGCGGAGTGGGGTTGGTGCCGGGCGGAGTGAGGTTGGTGCCGGGCGGAGTGAGGTTGGTGCCGGGCGGAGTGAGGTTGGTGCCGGGCGGAGTGAGTTTGGTGCCAGGCGGAGTGGGGTTGGTGCCGGGCGGAGTGAGGTTGGTGTCGGACAGAGTGAGGTGGTGCCAGGCGGAGTGGGGTTAGTGCCAACATGGATAGATGTGGGTGCCAGATGGAGTGAAATGCGTGCCTGATAAAGTGAGGTTGGTGCCACATCTAGTAAGGTGGCTGCCAGATGGAGTGAGGTGGCTGCCATTTGGAGTGAGGTGGCTGCAAAATGGAGTGAGGTGGCTGCCGGATGGAGTGAGGTGGCTGCCGGATGGAGTGAGGTGGCTGCCAGATAGAGTGAGGTGGCTGCCGGATGGAGTGAGGTGGCTGCCAGATAGAGTGAGGTGGGTTCCAGATGGAGTGAGGTTGGTGGAGGTGGTGTGAATGCGGTATGAAATTCATGACCCCCAGCTGTATATCAAATTAAGCATGACTGTAAGCTAATCGCCAACATCCACCCTTAGCTGCAACAATACTTGACTCGATATTTCAGACCCGATCCGCCCACGCATCTCCGCTTGTCGGGTCACACCCGGGCCGTGACTGCCCTGCTGCACCCGGCCAGCCTGGCTCCAGATCGATACAATCCCATCCATCTGGTGTCCGGAGCCGAAGATTTCTCCGTCGCCCTGTGGGACTGCGAATCCGGCTCGTTGATACATCGATTCTGCGTCCACGGCGGCCCGGTGGCATCGCTGCAGCTGCCTCCTAACGGCTGCCAGGGCTCCCGTCTGGCCGTGTCAGTTGTATCCGTTGCCGCCGATCATTCTGTCAGCTTGTTGAATCTGCGCGAACGTCGATTATTATTGTTGGCCTCTCGGCATCTGTACCCGGTGCTGTCGGTTCGTTGGCGGCCGCTAGAGGATTTGCTAGTTGTGCACACTAGCGATAATAGCGCTTACGTGTGGCAGACCGAGGTGCCAGCCTTAGATCGCATTGTTAGCGGCCCGGCGTTGGAAGAGCTGCTCCGGCGTAGCGAAGAGTCCTTGAGCGATTCTAGCCGATCGGCTGCGCCTCTGCGCGTCACTAAACTTCGGGGCGAGGATTCCGGCGGCGGTCGGGGTCTGCCTATTGTGCTACATTTTAATGTGGCCTGCCTCATTGAACGCATTCTGAGCAACGATCAGTTGGCCAGGCTAAGGAGTCGATCGAGAGACAGCGAAACGCAGGAGTCGTCTAGGTCTCGTAAGTGTTGGGAGTGAGGTGGATGCTAGGCGGAGTGAGGTGGGTGCTAGGCGGACTGAGGTGGGTGCTGGACGGAGTGAGGTGGGTGCTAGGTTGAGTGAGGTGGGTGCTAGGTAGAGTTAGGTGGGTGCTAGGTAGAGTGAGGTTTGTGGTAGTCGGAGTGAGGTGGGTGCTAGTCGGAGTGAGGTAGGTGCTAGGCGGACTGAGGTGGGTGCTGGGCGGAGTGAGGTGGGTGCTAGGTAGAGTGAGGTGGGTGCTAGGTAGAGTGAGGTGGGTGCTAGGTAGAGTGAGGTGGGTGCTAGGTAGAGTGAGGTTTGTGCTAGTCGGAGTGAGGTGGGTGCTAGTCGGAGTGAGGTGGGTGCTAGGTGGAGTGAGGTGGGTGCTAGGCGGAGTGAGGTGGGTGCTAGGCGGAGTGAGGTTGAGTGCCAGGCGGAGTGAGGTGGGTGCTAGGTAGAGTGAGGTGGGTGCTATTCGGAGTGAAGTGGGTGCTAGGCGGAGTGAGGTGGGTGCTAGGTAGAGTGAGGTGGGTGCTATTCGGAGTGAAGTGGGTGCTAGGCGGAGTGAGGTGGGTGCTAGGCGGAGTGAGGTGGGTGCTAGGCGGAGTGAGGTTGAGTGCCAGGCGGAGTGAGGTGGGTGCTAGGTAGAGTGAGGTGGGTGCTATTCGGAGTGAAGTGGGTGCTAGGCGGAGTGAGGTGGGTGCTAGGCGGAGTGAGGTTGAGTGCCAGGCGGAGTGAGGTGGGTGCTAGGTAGAGTGAGGTGGGTGCTAGGCTCCAAATCAGTGTTTCACTATCCTAATGCACCCCTACTTCTATCAGCATATCTCGGAGGTCGCAGCGGCCTCTCAGCTGCCCGACTTTCCGATGCTTCATCGTCCAGAGCTGCCGTGTCGTCTGTCGACGCCGCCGCCGCCGCCGCAGCCAACGCCACAACTGGCGCAGACGAGCAAGCTCTAACACTTCAAGTTGCCCAACTGCTCCTATCGCTGATTCACTCCTGGGGCCTGGACACTGGCCTTGATCGAACCGTAGGTGAAACTCTGGGCCTCTGGCCGCCCCGTATCGCCCCCTGTTTCGGTCTGGTCCGCTCCCGCGCCGCCTGCCTGATGTGCCCCAACCCGCCGCCGCACTGGGAGACCAACCGTCAGCTGACCACTTTGCACCTGCTAGCCACCACAGCTCTGGCCGGCGCTTTGGCCACAGCCAGGACCGCATCCAGCTTCAAAGCCTGGCCGCTTGATCAGCCTCATCGCGCGTCTCTGGCCGCCGCTGTCGAAGATCCAACAGCCGACAACGATCCAACGGCAGCATCGAATTCCGCGTCGCTGCCTCCGCCAACCGCTGAACAGCGTCAGGCGTGGGGTCTGACGCTGACGCATCACACGGTACTGCTAGCCGACCTGCTTGACCCCAGCCTGTACCAGCAGCCATGCCTGCTGTCCCTAGCCGGCCTGTATCACACTGCCAGTCCGCATCTGCGCCAGGCTGCTCAACAGCTTCTCATGGCCGAGCTGCGTCGCCTAGGCCCGGCCGGCCGGCAGGAACTACTCGGCCAGCACGATTTAAGCTTGAAAACTTCTCTAGCCTCGCTGGTGCTTGTCTGCTTAATCTGCTGCGAGTTCCCGGCTGGCCAGTCGGATTTGAACCTGACTAGGGCCGCTGCTGGCGCTCTGATTCGACTGCTGCAGGAGCCGGGGCAGGCTGGCGGCGAGATGGCGCCCTGCGGTTCGAAACGGCTGCTGGCGCCCGAATCTAGGACTGCTGTTGACCTGCTTGGCAGGGGCTTTCGCACCTGGGAGGCGCATGTTGATGTCACTCAGGTGAGACGCGTTTGCTATTGAACCCAATGAACCCTATTGAACCCTAATGAACCCTATTGAAGCCCAATGAACCCTATTGAACCCTATTGAACCCTAATGAACCCTTTTGAACCCTATTGAACCCTAATGAACCCTTTTGAACCCTATTGAACCCTAATGAACCCTTTTGAACCCTTTTGAACCCTTTTGAACCCTATTGAACCCTAATGAACCCTTTTGAACCCTAATGAACCCTTTTGAACCCTATTGAACCCTATTAAACCCTATTGAACCTCAAAGAACCCTATTGAACCCCAATGAACCCTATTGAACCCCAATAAACCCTATTGAACCCCAATAAACCCTATTGAACCCCAATGTACCCTATTGAACCCCAATGAACCCTATTGAACCCCAATGTTAACCTCTTAAAACCCAATGAACCCTATTGAACCCCAATAAACCCTATTGAACCCCAATGAACCCCAATAAACACTATTAAACGCCAGTAACCCTTTTTGACCCCTCAATGAACCCTATTGACCCCCCAATGAACCCTATTGACCCCTCAATGAACCCTATTAAACCCCAGTGAACCCTATTGACCCTCCAATGAACCCTATTGAACCCCAATGAACCATATTGAACCCCAATGAACCATATTGAACCCCAGTGAACCTTATTGACCCCTCAATGAACCCTATTGACCCCCCAATGAACCCTATTGACCCCTCAATGAACCCTATTGAACCCCAATGAACCCTATTGAACCCCTATGAACCCTATTGAACCCCAATGAACCCTATTGACCCCAATGATTAAACCCCAATAAACCCTATTGAACCCCAATGAACCTTATTGAACCCCAATGAACCTTATTGAACCCCAATAAACCCTATTGAACCCCAATATACCCTATTGAACCCCAATATACCCTATTGAACCCCAATGAACCCCAAAAAACACTATTGAATCCCAGTGAACCTTATTGACCCCTCAATGAACCCTATTGACCCCACAATGAACCCTATTGACCCCTCAATGAACCCTATTGAACCCTATTGAACCCTATTGAACCTCAAAGAACCCTATTGAACCCTATTGAACCCTATTGAACCCCAATAAACCCTATTGAACCCCAATGAACCCTATTGAACCCCAATGTACCCTATTGAACCCCAATAAACCCTATTGAACCCCAATAAACCCTATTGAACCCCAATGAACCCCAAAAAACACTATTGAATCCCAGTGAACCTTATTGACCCCTCAATGAACCCTATTGACCCCTCAATGAACCCTATTAAACCCCAGTGAACCCTATTAAACCCCAGTGAACCCTATTGACCCCAATGATTGAACCCCAATAAACCCTATTCAACCCCAATGAACCTTATTGAACCCCAATGAATCTTATTGAACCCCAATATACCCTATTGAACCCCAATGAACCCCAATGAACCCCAAAAAACACTATTGAACCCCAGTGAACCTTATTGACCCCTCAATGAACCCTATTGACCCCTCAATGAACCCTATTAAACCCCAGTGAACCCTATTGACCCCCCAATGAACCCTATTGACCCCTCAATGAACCCTATTAAACCCCAATGAACCCTATTGAACCCCAATGAACCCTATTAAACCCCAATGAACCCTATTGACCCCAATGAACCTTATTAAACCCCAATGAATCTTATTGAACCCCAATGAACCCTATTGAACCCCAATGAACCCCAAAAAACACTATTGAACCCCAATGAACCCTATTAAACCCCAATGAACCCTATTGACCCCAATGAACCTTATTAAACCCCAATGAATCTTATTGAACCCCAATGAACCCTATTGAACCCCAATGAACCCCAAAAAACACTATTGAACCCCAGTGAACCTTATTGACCCCTCAATGAACCCTATTGACCTCCCAATGAACCCTATTGACCCCTCAATGAACCCTATTGAACCCTATTGAACCCTATTGAACCTCAAAGAACCCTATTGAACCCTATTGAACCCTATTGAACCCCAATGAACCCTATTGAACCCCAATAAACCCTATAGAACCCCAATGAACCCTATTGACCCCAATGATTGAACCCCAATAAACTCTATTGAACCCCAATGAACCTTATTGAACCCCAATGAACCCTATTGAACCCCAATGAACCCTATTCAACCCCAATAAACCCCAATAAACCCTATTGAACTCCAATGAACCTTATTGAACCCCAATGAATCCTATTGAACCCCAATGAACCATATTGAACCCCAGTGAACCTTATTGACCCCTCAATGAACCCTATTGACCCCCCAATGAACCCTATTGACCCCTCAATGAACCCTATTAAACCCCAGTGAACCCTATTGACCCCCCAATGAACACTATTGAACCCAGTGAACACTATTAAACCCAGTGAACCCTTATAAATCCCCAATAAAACCTAATTCAACCCAATCAACCTCAATCAACCCTAATAAACCCCACTAAAAGGTGCTCCGCTTCCTGCTGGACATGGCGGCCGAGCTGGACCGCCTGATGCCGAACAGCTCAGACAGTCTCACAGCCAGCACGGACAGCGCCGCCTCGGCCACTGTGGCTCTGAGCTGGCGTGTGCTGAGCTCGGAGACTGACCTGGCCCTGCAGGCCCGTCTGGCCCTGACCCAGATTGCCACCTCCCGGCCTCAGCTGTTTCTCATTACAATGAGACGGGAGCTGCTCCGCTACAATACCCTGGCAACTAATGCCCACTTGGCCGGGGCGAAGGCACCCGAACAGGCACCTGTGTACAAAGGTCGGAGCACCATACTGAAACTCTTGGAGTTGGGTGAGTTGCACTTCTGTCCTAAATTTAGACACCTAAATTATTCTAAATTATATTATCGTAAATTTAGACACCTACTAAAGCATCCCAAAATTAGACACCTAATAAATTATCCTAAATTTAGACACCTAAGACATCTGAATTATCCTAAATTTAGACACCAAGACACCCAAATTATCCTAAATTTAGACACCTGAAATATCCTAAATTTATACAACTAACAAAATCATCATAATTTTAGTTTACTTATTCCTCGAGCATTTGTAACAGAAACAATTATTATTTATAACCCCAGTGTGCGAACGTGCAGCAGCTGACGTGCACGACCTGATGTTTGACACCATCGAACTGCTGCTGTTCTGCTTGGAAGGTCAGCTGACCAGAGACCGCGGCCTGGCCGAGCTGTTCCCGCCTATCAGCCGGTTCTGCACCGTGTCCTGTCATTTGAAGTCTGGCAAAATTGTTGCTGGCAATAAAATTGGCCAATTGGCGTTCTTTGATATTCGGGCGGGCAAATTGCATACTACACAGGTGCGCCAACTCGTATTGTTTTACTTTTTCTATGCTTCATTGTTGTATTGAATTATTCTTTTTTACTAGAATCGGCTTCCCTTGTAGCTTTTCCTAGAATTATCCCTTTGCATAATTTCGTAGAAACCCCCTTTTTGTAGCTTTTCCAAAAATCGCCATCTTAGTCGCTTTTTCTAGCAGAGGTTGTAGCCTAAGGGTAAGAGCGTCTGACTCACGACTTGAAGGTCGGGGGTTCGATTCCCGACCCTCTCGGAACAATTTGTGTCCTTGAGCAAGGCACCTAACTCTGCTTTGCTTCAGCTCACCCAGCTGTAAAATGGGTGCCAGCATTAGCTGGGGTAATTGAGGCTGTGTGGCGACCACCTCCCCAGTCCTTGGACTGAACAGCCGTACGCAGCCTTCAGATGCGCCGCGCAATAGCTGCGGCTGAGCTGTTGGTTGCACATCTGGCCCAGTTGGGGCAGGTGTAATCAATTATCTAGAATCGCTCCCTTACAACATTTCCTAGAATCACCCTTTTTGCAACATTTCCTAGAAAAGCACTTTCAACTACAAGTATTTCTTAGAATCGCCTTTTTTTAAATTTTCTTAGAATCGCCTTTTTTTAATTTTCTTAGAATAGCTCCTTTGATTTAGAGAATCGCTTTTCAAATCCGCCTACTTTAAGTAGCACAATGTCAAGTAAATATTATTGTACGCGCCTAATTGGTCAGGCCCACCGGCACGGAGCCAGCTGCAGCGCGTGCGCCTTTTCACCGGACGGTCGTCACGTGGCTTCGCTAAGCGCAACGGATAACAACGTCAGATTTTTTCAATTAAGCGCGCCAACCCTGTTCAACATGGGCAGCAGTCACATCAAAACTGGCAAACAGTTCAATATCAGTCCGTCTCTGCAGGGTCGCAGCTGCCGGCTGAATTGGATCGATCCGAAAACTGTAGCCGTCCTGACGCCTAGCGGCATTCATGCCACGTTTCAGCCGTGACCTGTTTTTAAAACTATTTTATATAGCTCGTATATACTACTGACAATGTTTATATGGTTATCTTTTTTAATTAATTAATTAATTAATCAAATTTTTTGCAATCTCATTTCTCTGTTTGGATCAATTTGGTAGCAGTACAACTATAGTGAAGTTTTTAAACTACTTATGCTAGCGTATGTTAAGCGTTTTATTGTTAAATTATAGTTTTTTGCCCCAAGAAATATGATTATTTATTTTAGAGTGAGACCCTATATAGCGATTTTTTAACCTATTGATGAGTTGATTTTTTCGTTTTATCACCTAAGCATTGATTCGTAGAAATTTTATGTGCTTAGCAATTATTGCTCGCAATCCCATTCCAGTCACAGAGGTGTCTAGGTGTCTAAGTATTGTACACTGAAGGATTACGTCATCAATTAAATTTTCTATTGCTTTCTTTACTAGTAATTAGATCATTCATTTATGCTATAAGTACTTTCCGATTTCTTAAAATAAAGCATAATATTATTTATTAGCTTTACTTATGCAGTTACTCGTAGTAGCATAATGCGCTCATTATGTGTGTATTAAATTTAGGACACCACAATTTACTGTGATTATTAGATTCGATTCAAGAAATGTGTTTCATGTTTAATGCCATTTGTGGCTGCTTTGTGTATTGCAATATAGATATGCTGTTAAGTGCAGCCTGTACAGTCGTGTTGTCTAACAAACTTATTATCGCTCGTCTAATTTTTAGCTTCTCAGAGGATCGAGTTATTATTATTCCTTACCACTGATAAAATAATATTCTATTCGTACTTCACTACTTGCACTCGCTAGCATTCAGAAGTAATTATTTTATAAGAATAAAATAAAAACTTAGTTATTAAGGTTTTTAGGGTATGATTTATGTTGTTCAAAAATAAGCTATCACAAATGATTCACCTAGCCATGGTGCTTTTTGTTTAGCGTTTGTCTTTTAATATAATTACCATAAGGGCCACTAGTACGAGCGTAGTTACCGCGTTGTATCAGAACGTAACACTCGTAGATATTTTGAAGGTCCGCTTGTTTACATGTATTTAGCGATGTTTATCTTCAAAAAAGCACCATACTCTACTGTTTTAAAGAAACCTGCACTTTTCTTTGAGCCTCGGAAGCTCTATGATATTTGCGAGTGAATTGCGTCCTAATACAACGGTAAGTTCTAGTGAAAAAATATTCACACGTACGCAGAAAGGGCCCATGCAACGCTGAAAATTTCATGTAAATGCAAAAGCATGTACGTTCAAAAATAGAAGCGTCTATATGTTCCGTAGTCTGGGGTCTCCATTGCTCCCATGAAAAGGGTTTGGTTAAAGTAAATTACGTGTAAGAAGCATTCGAAGTTTTTTGCATTTTTGACAATCCTAGCACTTAACAAGCAACCGGAGTTATTCCTCTTATTTAAAAAATCGTGTACGTTACTCAAGGACTTCTAGACTAACTAGACTAGTCTAGACTAGTCTAGAAGTCCTTGACGTTACTTATTTACTCTACAACTATCACAAGTACTACATCATCGTAAAAAGTATGCCTGATTAAAACAATATTTACTGCTTAATACTTTTAAGTTATATTTTAACTTTTATTCCAAATTGATATGATTAGTAATTATTTAATTGTTAATATTTTTCTATTTTTTACAGTATTAACTATTAACATTTTTGGCGTAGTTTCTTGTATTTAAGTACAAAAAATAACTATAATTTTTCTCTGTTCAGCATTGCCACAATTTCTTAAAGACCTGAGAAATGCCACCAGTTGTACTCTGTTCAGCATTGCCACAATTTCTTAAAGACCTGAGAAATGCCACCAGGCATGCCAGCAGAAGATATAAGATGTTCCCCACAAGTAGCAACCTCGCATCCAAAATACAGCTTAAAAAAACATATGAAAAAAGCTTGATTTCTTGGAAACATGAATCAATACTGTGTGCAGAAAACATGATCAACCAGGCTTATATTCAAAATGATACAAGACAGCTTTGGCAATTACTGAAACCACATAACCGCCCCAATAACAATGCAGCAATTGACGAAAAATTTGTCATACACTTTCAAAATCTTGTAACTGAACAAGACAGCAGCATTAGACTAGCATACAATCTTCACCTTGACAACCCTATTCTGACTAATTTAGAGGATTTCAATGCCCCATTCACCAAAGAAGAAGTTATAAAACATATTAAAAAGCTCAAAACCGACAAAGCACCTGGGCATGATAAAGTATATGTAGAAACACTCAAATACCTTGAAAACGAACTTACTGACCTCCTATGCTCACTTTTCAACGAAGCACTCAAACAAGGAACCTTTCCAACTAGTTGGATTACAAATACTCTTCATCCGATTTATAAAAACAAAGGCAGCAGTGCCGACCCCAACAATTACAGAGGAATCTGCATTCAACCAATTTTTGGCAAGCTCTTTTGCCAAATTATTAAATCCAGACTTGAAAACCTAGCATACGCTAACAATCTTATATCAAAATACCAATACGGTTTCAAGCCCAATCACAGCACAATCGACCAATGTTTTAATCTTTACAACATTATAAACCAGTCCATCTACAACAAAAATGAACTCTTTATCGGTTTTGTTGACTATGAAAAAGCCTTCGATAGCTTAAATCAACCGACCCTTTGGCACAAAACGGATAACCAAGGTATTAAAGGTCAAATGACAGAACTTATCAAGAACATGCATAAAAATGCCTGTTTCATTCTAAAGAAAGATGATGATGATGATGAAACCCAGCCAATCCCAATATCTAAAGGTGTTCTTCAAGGTAACCCTCTCTCTACCATCCTTTTTGAACTATATATTGACGACATTGTTGAATATCTTGAACTCTCTAGCGCTAGGCGCTCTCTTACGAGATCTGCTTTCCCACTCATCCTGCTCTTTGCGGACGATCAAGCCATTCTAGCTAAAAACAAAGATGAACTTCAAGACACATTTACAACTATGGAAAATTACTGCAAGCAAAACTACTTGAAAGTTAATGCAAGCAAAACAAAGTTTATGCAGGGCAGTACCAGACAAAAAAATGACACAGAAAGTTTTGCTACAAAAATAATCTACGACAACCAAGAAATAGAGGAAGTAAATGAATTTAAATACCTGGGAATTATTTTTGAACCAAAAAACAGCTTTAAAAAATGTATTGAACATCAAACTAAGCAGGGTTATTCAGCTATGTTTTCCCTACTCCACAAGGTAAAAAATACGTCCCTGGACATCACACTCATTCGCAGACTATTCGACGCGCTTGTCACCCCCGTTATCACGTACGGCTGTGAGCTCTGGGGCCCTCTGGCTACCATTTCTGAAACAAAAGCTATTGATAACATTCAGCTGAAATTCTACAAATATCTCCTCAATCTACCAAAATTTGCTAGCAACAGTGTGATATCATCAGAACTTGAGCTTACTCCAATCTCCCAACGAATTGCTAAAACCCAGTGAAAAATGATTCATGGATTCCACGTGGGTTCCACGTGGCCATGTGGAATTTAAATGTTTCTTTAATTTTTGCAAATTAATGACTTAAAGATGACATAATGGTATGCAAAGTATTTTTTATGCACTATTTTTTAATTTTTACTGTCCTAATGTTGATGTGGATTTTACAAGGAATTCATGAGAAATAAGCGTATATTGATTCAACATGGAATCCACTTCGATAAAAAAACTGTGACACACCACATTAAGACGTTTTTATGAAATTACTATAATTAATTATTATATTTATATGCTTTTAAGTAAAAATTAATATCTTAAAGCTAAATTATAATCAGAAAATAAGATACTGTTTGTTAAAATAGACAAAATAGAAGTGAACAATAAAAAACGTTTCGTGCTTTTTAAAATTAAATTTATTTTATTTTATATTCGTCAATGTCTTGGTTCAAGGCCTTGAAAGATAAATTGCCTTGTTTATGGCTATTTAAGCACCTTAAAAATTTTAGTAGACGTAGCCTATAGGCAATAACTTATAAGGCCATGGCCTCCATAGAATTAGAAATTAGATAAATCAGTATTTCATCATAGATAGGCCTAATACTTTTGGTAAAATCCATCCATGATAAATTTATTTAGGCTTATCCAATTTCTAGGAATCCCATGGCCATGTCCATAGATTGGCTACTCATTTTTTAAACTTAAATAGTCCTTTAGAAGTTCATAATTTCCTCTTAGTCCTACCTATTAGTCTTATCTATTTATGTATGCTTATTAGGCCTATTTTAGGCTAGGCCTAGGCCTATAACTATCAATTTAGGTCCTTCTATTTTAATTAAGGTTAAGACTAGCTTGACTTTGTGAATTGTGACTAGTCAATCTAGTTAATCTGTTAAAAATCTATTCATTTATGATTTTCTTCAAAAAAGCCTGTTAGCGTCTTTTAGACTTGTTGCATTTTTAAAAACAATATTATTAATCATTATAAATAATTCTTTGCAATTACACTTGCAACCTGTTTTTGGCATAGCTAGCCTAGCAGATCCCTAAGGTTGCTATTATAAATAAATAATGATTATTGTAAATTTGATCTGATTTAGGCCAAGTCTAGAATTTAATAGCTATAGGGCATAGCTTTTAAGATTAGGCCTAATGTTTAATCATACTATTTTTTTTATTAGAGGCAGGGGGTTGTGTGCACCCTGGCACACGTTAAGCGACATAGGCATACAACTGGCGAGAGGCATTGCTGCCCATTCCATTAACTCCCTTGAGCAGGCACACAAGCGTGCGGATACGTATGTAGGCACATTTACATAGGAGTGTACAGTGGCCCTAACTTTATTTATTGTTAGGCATGTATACTTCACTGTGCCTTGGGGGTTGGCTCTCAAGGCCATTAATTGCACAAGCAGAGAGCCAAGCCAAGATTCCAATTCAGCCCCAAATTAATGTGACTGCACTTAGAATCGAGCCTAGGTCGCTGGCACACCAGAGCAGCTATGCTACCGCTTGGCTACAGCCCCCCTTTTAATCATAATAGGCCCGCAAATATAAAAAAAAACATGCATTGCTTTGCCTAAATACTTTATAGTCTAAAATCAATTTTAAAATAAAAAATTAAATTTTTAGAAACATATATTAATTTTTTGTACTTATTATTTTAATTTTATTAATTTAATTTTATTGATTGACTTGGGTAGGGTTTTATTTTTTGCTAGAGACAAGGTGCAAAATCATACCCTATGCTCACTTTTAGGGTTTTATGATTTTAAGGCTTAAAATGCAGTTTCTTTTTTTTCTTATATAAAGGCAGTGCAAAAAAGGCTTCAACAGAAAAATAGGTAATGAGATCACACCTAAACTGTATCATCAACTTTTTAATTTCAATTTTCAAGGTGCAATTTTTAAATTTAGGGTGCATATGCACACTTTGCGCTTAAAAAATAAACCTAGGACTTAGGCCTAGTTAATTTTAAAATAAACTTTATTTTATTTTATAAGTATTCATCATTAAATTAGTTTTATGAATTATATCAATATTATTTATCAATCTTAATTGGCAACAATTATTTTTCTATTTCATTTCAGCCTAACATTACATGACCCATCCTCAAACTTGGATGTCACCTTGGTCTTGCATTTGAAGAAGCTTGCAAAGCTACTTGGAATTTGAATTTAATATCTCAAATGCTACCTTTTGTGAAGCAATGGTAAGTTTTAGTTATAAACTTATTTTTTTCTGTCATCAAAATCTATCAAAATCTATTACAAAATCTGTCATCAATCTGTTATAAAATTCTGTAATTTAACCCCTTTCTTTTCTAAGGTTGCTCACCTGACCTGAAGAAGCAGCATTCTGGCAATTGGCAGCAGCATGTTTCTGACTGTTCTAATTCTGATGCATTATATTATTGTTAATTAATGCTATTGACAATGTCAATTTCAAATTATATATTATATCATATGCGCAGTGCAACTCTAAAGATATCAATATTTACATCAGTGTGTTTATTCTTTGTGTGCCAGTGACTCACTACTGTACATAAATACACCTTACATCGTTTTTGAATATTGAATTTTGAATTTTGAATTTTTGTGCAGAAATATTTTTGGCTATAGCTAGTGTTTTATCTGTGTTTCAGTTTCTTTTATATGGTATTGAGATCTGGGGTTCGTATGAAATTTTGAGATCTGGTATTATTTTGAGATTTAGGATGCAACAATTTATTATGGCAACCAGTAATAATGGCTGCTTATTCAATGACAATGTGGATTCTATGTGAAATACATAATTACTTCCATATGGATCTTCCATGTGGAATCCATATCTTGATTCCACATGGATGGACGGAGACAAATGCACATATGGATTTCATATGAAAAATCCACATGGAATCCATATCATTTTTTTCACTGGGAACCTATCTTACCTACTGGCTGAAGATTAGACATCAAAAACTTTGCCAAACGACACTAGAAATTTTCTACTCAAACACCAGCCAAAAAAATCCATGGAAAACAAATATACTAAAGAAACTGGAAAGTATAGACTTAAAAGCACTAACTGAAGATAAACTTTCCCAAAGCTTTAATAACGAGAAATACCTAGTGAAAAAGCACCTCAAGATACACAGAGAAAGAGAACTTAGCCAAAAGCTAGAGAATCAGCAACATATTAAACTCTATAAAAACGCCTATCTCTACAAAAAAATCTGCAGGCCTGACCTTTCAGATTACTTTCCATACACTTTTAGAAACAAAAAATTCCTAACAACCCTCCTAAAACTGAAATGCGAAATTACACCCAACACTTTCTCTCATGAACCATGTAGACTGTGTGGAGCGAGAAATGGTTCCGATATCCTACACTACTTGACCGAATGTCCACAAACCGAAAAGTTCAGAAAAAAATACTTCTGTCAGTACCTCCTAAATGACAAGCAAGTACACAAGTTAGGATATGCTACAAATGAAAAAAGAGTCAGAAAAGAGCTCACTGGTGTAGCTAAAATATATGAAGTCATGAATAGCTAAAACAGTTATGCAAACTGAAACAGACATATCAGCAGTGAAATAAATCCGCCTTTCCCATTTTTAATTTCCTACTTAATTAGCACTTAATTAGTATTTAATTAGTTTCCTATCTAATACCTATTTAAATCGTCGTCATTCGCTTAACGTAAAGTCCCTTCGAAGTTCGTTTTTGTTCATTTTTCTTTCGTTTTTACTTTTATTAACTGCAATACTTTTTTTAACTCCTTGCTTTTTCTTTCGCTTCGTTAGCCGTCCAAGTATCGTTAATAACTTTTCCGCGTTCTTTCAAATACCATTTTGCAAAACTCGTACTAATCATAATTAAATAACTAGTGCTAAAATATTGTCTCCTATTCCTGAAGCAATCTTAAATACATAGAAATATATTGGCCAAACAGGCTTCTTGCCTGAGCCAACTTACTACTACTACTACTACTTTTTATACCATGTTGAAAACATTTAGGTTTGGTGGTAAACCAAAGCGTTGTTCGAAACTTCGATATTCCATCGCACAGCCGTACAAATTTGGAATTTCAACTGTATTAATCGTAAATTAGCACTTCCATTGACAGAAAACAAACTTTTGGTTGAAAGAAACGTAATTTAAAAATGATTTACAAATTATCATGTATACGCTCGTACAATGCAAACGACACGAACAAAAACGCAGAAGCTAGAGCACGAAATAATGAAAACTTGTAGAATTCTTGTGTATGATTATTTTGCATTATTTTATTCTAATATCGTATCTATTCATGTCCAATTTGGCTGTTGAAAAGTTAAAAAGTTTGATAAGAACTTGATGGCGTGCTATTGCTCAGTTTAGTGCAAAAACTTATTCTCAAACTTTTTTGTGCATTTTGGTTTATATTAACCAAGTTTAGCAATAACAGCTATATGAAATAGTCATTTAATTATTTCATTAAAAAGTTCAAATTTACAGTTAATTTTAGCAGGATAAATCTTAAAGTATAATTTGCAGTAGAACTTTGTCCTCACTTAATCACTGATAGAGTATAGATATATAACATTGTGTACACACTTAAAAATCATATAAGACCATTTTTACTTTCAATCCATTGTACTTTTTTATGCAGGACTTTTGGATTCAAAAGTTGTGGATTTCAGCATTCCGTACTAGTAAATTAGAAAATTAGCCTACATTGAAAATAAAACTCTAGTTCAGTTTATCAATTAAATATTTAGCAAGGTTTATGGAACTACAGATCTGTGATGATAAAAAATATGAAATAAGCTAAAAATTGTGGTTCCTCTAACTGAATGTCTACTAGATGTTCCTTTAGACTGATTTTATTGTGAGAATTTTTGCCACCACACCATTAAATACTCTCCTGAGAATGAGTTTAGTGTGATGATTCCTCAGTGTGAATCTAATTTTTTAGATTATTTTCACAACTATTTTCATAATTACTACTTTTATTGTGTAGTTTGTTTGTCATTAATTATATTTATTTAAGCACTTTGATTTTCTGGTTTCTCATATGCAGAAATGACAAAATCCATCTGTAGAACACTTTTATAAACAACAAGCAACTAACTCCTTTCAGGCCACTCTACTTGGCGTTGGAGTTGGCATCATAGTACTGGGTGTACTATGGTCGTTCACCTTAATAGTCCTATTGGCCACGGCGAAGGCCAAGTCTGGCATGCGCTATGTCGGCATCATACTACTGCTATCAGTCTTCCTAATATCATTAGTGTTGATTGTTATACCGAAATCCGATGTGGCTACAGACAATGCCAGGGCCTTCGCTATCATGGATGCCATGCTGATTGGTCGTGCGGCCCTCCTGAGTATGCTAGGCCTTTTAGCAATTATTATGGGCCTTCATTTGTTCTTCGCATCTCAAGTTTTTGAATGCAAGCCGGAATTGGTGCGCTAAGATGTTCGTAAATTAACACCGTCAGGTTTACTGTATTATAACAACAAATGAATAACGAACAACGAATAGTTGACTCACGTGGTCGACGCTACAACATTTCTAATCTGGAATTAAAAAGGTCCACATCCACTGAAAAGCTTTTGTCTGTATTTTATTGAATTGTTCGCTCACTTTTTGCTGCTTCTGTTTTTCAGAAATTCTTCCAAGTACATAAAGTACTTTTGATAATTTAGCATCAGCTGTGTAGATCAAGTGTATTGAATTTCAGTGCATCGTCCATTTTATCACTTTACATTAATTGACGCACAAAAAATTCTACTTAAAAATTATCCAATCAAATATATAATTTTACTTACTATCTGTCGGTCGATATTTATCTTATTGCCGCTAATTTAATGTCTTACAAAATACTTTAAACTACTGATTGCAATTGCCAATGGCTGTTTGAATATTTTATTTTTTGCAGCCTTTCTGTTGGGGACATTACCATCAGCATCTCTTCTCTGCAAATCTTTTCCTTCACCCTCTCTTCTCCCTCCGTGGGGCTTTCCATCACCCTCTCTTCTCCCTCCGTGGGGCTTTCCATCACCCTCTCTTCTCCCTCCGTGGAGTTTCCATCACCCTCTCTTCTCCCTCCGTGGAGTTTCCATCACCCTCTCTTCTCCCTTCGCGGGCTTTCTATAGAGTTTTGGCTTCGGCAGCTCATTTTCATTTTTATCTGTTAAAAGTCGAAAATAATAAGTCGAAAATGCTACTTAAAGTAGCCAGAATACACTGTAAACATGGCTATATCTTACTGTATATTTTATGAATAGCTGGCAATTGAGACAGACCTACGCAGTAAAGATATGAAGTGAAGCATAATTAAAACTCCTATTCACCAGACACAGGACTATTTCTCATCGCAGTCACGGTAACAATTCACAATTAAAAAAGAATGAATCAGTAACTCCTTTTCTATAGGAAACTTCTATACAAAGCCAGAAGGCAACAATGGCCTATAGAAATATATTGTGATGCTTTTCCTACTTCATTGTAAAAGAGATTACAATAGAAAACCTTTTCAATGGTCAACTTGCACCATCAGGCTGCAGGTATTTAAGAGAACTTTTTCATAGGCCACCACTATAATCTGTTTTGGACTCAGCTGCATATACATGAAAATTCTAATTTTCGACAGCAGGCATTGCATCGAACATTTAAGCAAAAATGGTGAGTTTATATTATATTTGTGTGCATGCGCACGAAAAATGATTGGCTGATGGATAAATAAATTGTCATGCAGTGCATAGTAGGTCAACCTCCAAGGCACAGATAGCTGTGTACAATGCCTGACAATGAGAGAGTCCGAATGCCACTGTACACGCTCTGCATAGTAGTGCCGCGCTTGTATGTTTTCAGGAGTCAGCGGCGTTGCGCCAGAGTTGACCGCAACCCCCTGAGAATATTTACAATTGTATTTTTATTTTACTTTGGAATCTAATTTTTATTCATTTAAGACTCCCTAATCAATTTCAGACAATCTCAGAAGAGAATCTTCGTATGGCTCTGGGTTTGGGATTCGATGAAACACAAGCTAAGCGTGAGTTTAACAGTTTTTTTGGAATTCGACATCCCTTCCTGATCCCTCCCTGATCCCTCCCTGATCCCCCCTGATCCCTCCCTGATCCCTCCCTGATCCCTCCCTGATCCCTCCCCAATCCCTCCCTGATCCCTCCCCGATCCCTCCCTGATCCCTCCCCGATCCCTCCCCGATCCCTCCCTGATCCCTCCCTGATCCCTCCCTGATCCCTCCCTGATCCCTCCCTGATCCCTCCCTGATCCCTCCCCGATCCCTCCCTGATCCCTCCCTGATCCCTCCCTGATCCCTCCCTGATCCCTCCCCGATCCCTACCCGATCCCTCCCTGATCCCTCCCTGATCCCTACCCGATCCCTACCCGATCCCTCCCTGATCCCTCCCTGATCCCTACCCGATCCCTACCCGATCCCTCCCTGATCCCTCCTCGATCCCTCCCCGATCCCTACCTGATCCCTCCCTGATCCCTCCCCAATCCCTCCCCGATCCCTCCCTGATCCCTCCCCAATCCCTCCCTGATCCCTCCCCAATCCCTTCCCTGATCCCTCCCTGGTCCCTCCCTGATCCCTCCCCAATCCCTCCTCGATCCCTCCCCGATCCCTCCCTGATCCCTCCCTGATCCCTCCCTGATCCCTCCCCAATCCCTCCCTGATCCCTCCCTAGTCCCTCCCTGATCCCTCCCCAATCCCTTCCCTGATCCCTCCCTGATCCCTCCCTGATCCCACTCCCCAATCCCTCCCTGATCCCTCCCTGATCCCTCCTTGATCCCTCCCTGATCCCTCCCTGGTCCCTCCCTGATCCCTCCCCAATCCCTCCCTGATCCCTCCCCAATCCCTTCCCTGATCCCTCCCTGGTCCCTCTCTGATCCATCCCCAATCCCTCCCCAATCCCTTCCCTGATCCCTCGCTGGTCCCTCCCTGATCCCTCCCCAATCCCTCCCCAATCCCTTCCCTGATCCTTCCCTGATCCCTCCCCGATCCCGCCCCAATCTGCTCCGCAGAGCTGTGGCGCAGTTTTCACTACTTCGACTCGGACAGTAGCGGTGCCATCGAGGCTGGCGAGTTCGGCAACGTGCTCAGATAATTCGGAGTTGACTGCACCGATGCCCAGCTAAGCGACATCATGGCCGAGATCGACATTAGTACGTCGTAAAATTTATAATTTTAAACTCGGAGGGTATATTTAGACCTCCACTAGCGTATATAAACTTCACTAGCTCTGTACCTGTTCTTTTCGGACACCGCAGGCTCAGACGGCGTAATCAGCTTCCAAGAGTTTTGCATCGCCGCTCGAAAGCATTATAAAGATAAAGCTGAGAGGCAGGCCGAGCTGCGAGCGGCTTTTGAGGCATGTACATTTGCTGCTTTTGGGGTGCTGGCTGGCATGTACATTTGCTGCTTTTGGGGTGCTGGCTGGCATGTACATTTGCTGCTTTTGGGGTGCTGGCTGGCATGTACATTTGCTGCTTTTGGGGTGCTGGCTGGCATGTACATTTGCTGCTTTTGGGGTGCTGGCTGGCATGTACATTTGCTGCTTTTGGGGTGCTGGCTGGCATGTACATTTGCTGCTTTTGGGGTGCTGGCTGGCATGTACATTTGCTGCTTTTGGGGTGCGCCGGCAAGTACATTTGATGGTTTTAGGTGCTGGCTGACATGCACATTTGCTGGTTTTGGGGTGCTGGTTAAATACATGCAATGGTTTTCTAGCTCCTGGTGCTGGCGCCCCTGGTGCTGGCGCCCCTGGTGCTGGCGCCCCTGGTGCTGGCGCCCCTGGTGCTGGCGCCCCTGGTGCTGGCGCCCCTGGTGCTGGCGCCCCTGGTGCTGGCGCCCCTGGTGCTGGCGCCCCTGGTGCTCGCTGTAGCTCACAGTAATAAAATCACACGGCAAGGCGTGGCATTCACATGTACCTTTCAATGAATAATTCTGATTACGCTCTTGAAAAAAGAAGCCAAATGATTTTTCTGCAGGATCAGACAATGTGTAACAAATTTTCATGCTAAACCCTCCAGCACTTCAACGAGGACGGCAGCGGCCGACTGAGTCGTGAACAGCTGGCCCTGGCGCTGACTTCGTTTGGCGCGGAGCCGCTCAGCGAAGCCGAACTGGAGACCATCTTCCAGATGGGCGATCGCGATGGCAGCGGTGACCTCAGCATCGATGGTAATTAGGGGCAATTGTATTGTCAGCTCTAATTAACAGTAGGTGCCGACGGCGTCGGGGTGATGACTGAATGCTTGAGAGACTACCTGAGGATGTCCAGCAGTTGACGTTTGCCGGCTGTCGAGGCTTGATCAGCGAAACTTGAGAAATTCGCATCAGGGTGTTCATTATCCCCTGGGCCCTGGTGCCACCTGCTGAAGGTCCAGAAGCTCCGCTTGGGTGAAGGCTAGTGACCAACGAAGTCAGAGCTGATGCAGACACATGTGGTCGATGTGCTGATGAAATTTGGAGACTTGGCAAGGCTGCACTAGGCACAGGGCTGATTGGCGCACGGGGCCGGCCGGTGTACTGAATACACTAGCGCTTATGGGAAAAACCCCAACTTCTGGCAGAATCGTCGAATATCTCGACGGTCCGGAGAGCTGGCGACTTGATTCTTGCTTGAGAAGGTGCGCAACAAAAAGTTGGCCCGTGTTCTTGAATTTCGTGTGCATGCGTTGCTCCGTTCCGGCGCAGCAAAAAAATTGTCAGGGTTAATTGGGGCCGGGGGGAATTCACCCCCTGTTAGTGCGAGCTATAGTTCTATTGTTAATGCAAATGAAATTGAGAATGAGTTAAATAACAATAACAATTGTTTGATTCCCATTGTCAATGCAGAATTTGTCCACTGTCTAACGATGGATCTGGACGAACTGGTGGCTTCCAAAGTGTAGCATCACTGAATGATCGATCGAAGAAATGCTTACAGTCATAGTCTACATGCTTTGATAGACTAAAAGACAAGTTAAACATTTTACATGTACAAGTTTACAAGTTTCCTAGAAACTGTTTTTCATTAGAAATTATATACACGCATACATGTAACAATTAAGCGTTTGGTGATACAGATATCACCGATGATATCTGTATCACCGATTATAAAGAAAATGTCATGTACGACACAGTGAAAATAATTAAAGATAAAATAAAAATATAAATTTGCATGATTAAAGTAAAAATGTTTTGGCTTCACATGTGATCTCCATCCATGCCTGTGCGCGCTTTTTTGCCGCAGTAGGCCAATGAAAAAGCACAAAATATACACCAAAATATATGCATGGGAAGTTAAAAAATGTAGTTAACTTTTCCTTTTAAGCTATTTTTATCATTAATTTAAGTAACTAATCGGATATGCAGTTTCTAGCTGATTTTTATATTTAAAAATGTAAATAAAACTATTTTCTAGCCTTGCTTTAACACTCACTGATTATAGATTGTTTTACTGGACTCTATTTTTCTGAGTAATTTTAACACGAGACTTTTCTAAGAAGTACTTTGTTGTACAAATTAAGTAATTAACATTTGCAATCTTCGACTGATATACATAATAAAACACGTCCCAACTAAGTCTTATTCTTTCTTATTAAACCCAGGTCTTACCTCACCGTCACTTCCAAATAAAGGTCTTAGGACCTGCGGCATTTCCACACGAAGGACTGAGGTGAGGATAATATTAATAGCTCTGTATGTTGACTTTTTTTATTTATTGATATTCTTATTAGAATGGAACTGGATAAATTAAAATGATAAATGATAATATTATAATAAAATGATAATGATGGATAATCCAAGCCATTTGTATTAGAACCTACTACTTTTATAGCATTTAGGCATCTTTATAATTTTCTTTTTATTTTGCAAAAATTACCATCAGTTTTTTTAATAAAAAAATTATATAATTTTCTTTTAAATAAGTTGTATCTATAATAGGCCTAGTTTTAATAATAAAGATGAGAAGTGGTTTTTCCTTTACCCTATGGCCATAGTACATATCATAAATACAATGGTGAATGAATATATGGAAAATATATACTTAGAGAAAATTTGGTTTTTACAATGTAGATAATTAATTTAATCACTTTTTAATTTAACAACATGTAGCTGTGTATTCCAGAGTTCAAATTTCTACCAACTATAGAAGACTTTGTTAGCTGAAGAAACTTGATTTATTAGCTTGTCAGCTTGCTTAAATTTATAGACTTTACCGCATGGGCATAGGGGAAGATAGGGTGGAAGGTGCAGCTTAGACAATCTTACCCAATTGGATTTCGCTGGCAGGGTATAGGCACTAAGCATTCATTGGTTGGGGCTTGTTATTCCTACATTTACAGCTAATCGGAATCAAAAATGAGAAGAAATTTTGCAAAAGGTTATATGCAAGGATAGGATAATGCAAAAAGAAATATGGAGAAAACAACTGAAAACACTAGAAGTGCACATGCATGCAAATTGAGCACTATTACAAACAAAATTGATAGCCACATTTTATTCCTGATTAATTTGATATCTATTTATTTATTTTAGGTGTTAGTCCTACAGAGTAAGGAGTCATTGCTTAGCAACATGTCTTCACCTGGCTTACAAAGAAGAACTGGCCAAGGTTCTTTGAATCCTGGCTTTTCCAATGAGGATACAGATATTGATCCAAATGTGATTGGCACTGAACCAATCAACAATCATGATTCTGATGATATGGCATCACCAAAACAACACCTAGCTTCAGGCTCTAGATCTGGTAATGTCAGTAGTGGTGGCAGCATCTATATGGTGATGATCTCTCTGTTATCAGCTATTGGCGGCTTCCTGTTTGGCTACGACACTGGCATTGTTAGTGGCGCTATGCTGTTTATTAAAGTGCAATTCAATCTAAGCAGTCTATGGCAGGAGATCATTGTCTCTGTAACCATTGCTGCTGCGGCTGTGTTTGCTTTGGTGTCCGGCTGGCTCAGTGCTTGGCTTGGTCGCCGATTGTGTATACTGTTTGTGAGTTGGCCTTGCTTATATCATATGCTTGACTGCATGCTATAGATTAAACACAGTGTGAAATGCGATAGTTAAAGGTACATACATGCGCAACCTTGGGAATCACCCCGGCCTTTTCTATTGGCAAAACACATACATGTAAGTCGCTATTGGCTGAGAGCAGTCACGTGACTACTATTCTGTCCAATAGCGACTTACATGTGTGTGTTGCCAATAGAAACGGCCGGGTGAATCCCTAGGTTGCTCCCAAGCATGAACAGTAGAGTCTGCAGACTTCTGCGTGTCAGATAGGCTGGTAGTTTAATTTGTTTTTGAACTTTTTGACTGATGCCAGCTGTGGGTCCCGGTTTGACATTTGGCATCCTGAGTTCGAATCCGGGGGGACAGAGCCACAATCCCCTGGTTCGATTCCGCTCGCCGCCACATTCCCCCACCCCCCCCTCCCTCGCATCCTTAGGCCAGCATAATCTTTTTAGTCGGTTCCATTCTGTTGGCGGCTGCCCAGGACCGCGCTATGCTAGTAGCTGGCCGAGTAACTGTAGGCGCGGGCATCGGCCTAGCCAGCATGATTGTGCCAGTCTATTTGGCTGAGACTTCGCCTGCTCATCTGCGCGGTCGTCTGGTCACATTGAATACAGTTTTTATCACGGGTGGCCAATTTGTTGCCGCCCTCACTGCTGGGGCGTTCAGCGGAGTGACTCAAGGATGGCGGTAAGGGGTGCTGGGGAGGCTGGCAACTGGAAAACTGTGACTTGGAGTAGATCTCTCTGTTATAGTAGATCACTGGGTAGGTTATAGTAGATCACTGGGTAGGTTATAGTAGATCACTGGGTAGGTTATAGTAGATCACTGGGTAGGTTATAGTAGATCACTGAGTAGGTTATAGTAGATCACTGGGTAGGTTATAGTAGATCACTGGGTAGGTTATAGTAGATCGCTGGGTAGGTTATAGTAGATCACTGGGTAGGTTATAGTAGATCGCTGGGTAGGTTATAGTAGATCACTGGGTAGGTTATAGTAGATCACTGGGTAGGTTATAGTAGATCGATGGGTAGGTTATAGTAGATCACTGGGTAGTTTATAGTAGATCACTGGGTAGGTTATAGTAGATCACTGGGTAGGTTATAGTAGATCACTGGGTAGGTTATAGAGATCACTGGGTAGGTTATAGTAGATCACTGGGTAGGTTATAGTAGATCGATGGGTAGGTTATAGTAGATCGCTGGGTAGGTTATAGTAGATCGATGGGTAGGTTATAATAGATCGCTGGGTAGGTTATAGTAGATCGCTGGGTAGGTTATAGTAGATCGATGGGTAGGTTATAGTAGATCGCTGGGTAGGTTATAGTAGATCGATGGGTAGGTTATAATAGATCGCTGGGTAGGTTATAGTAGATCGCTGGGTAGGTTATAGTAGATCACTGGGTAGGTTATAGTAGATCGCTGGGTAGGTTATAGTATATCGATGGGTAGGTTATAGTAGATCGATGGGTAAGTTATAGTAGATCGCTGGGTAGGTTATAGTAGATCGCTGGGTAGGTTATAGTAGATCGATCGGTAGGTTATAGTAGATCGCTGGGTAGGTTATTGTAGATCGCTGGGTAGGTTATAGTAGATCGATGGGTAGGTTATAGTAGATCGCTGGGTAGGTTATAGTAGATCGCTGGGTAGGTTGTAGTAGATCGCTGGACAGGTTATAGTAGATCGATGGGTAGGTTATAGTAGATCGATGGGTAGGTAATACTAGATCTCGGTAGCTAATACCACATCTCGGTAGCTAATACTACGAGGGTCACTCAGAAAGTTCTTAGCCTGAACACGAAAACAGCAACAAATGAACTAAAAAACGACTACAAGTGCTCAAAATACTCTCCACCGGCATTGATACAGGCTTGCATCCTGTGAAACCAGCTGTCAAAGCACTGCCGCCAATCCTCATCCCGGAGCTCCTCGATGATGTTTTTGAACTCATTCACAGCTTCTTCCGGTGAAGAAAAGACCTGGCCCTTCAGAATCTCCTTGCACTTCGGAAACAGAAAAAAGTCGCACGGTGCCAGGTCTGGACTGTAAGCAGGGTGAGTCATCAGCTGGACCTCACAGTCAGCCAGAAACTCCAGAGTTTGAGCCGCCGTGTGCGCGCTGGCGTTGTCGTGGTGCAGCAGCACCCCGCGCTTTCCGCACCTTGGGCGCCTCTGGCTCACAGCAGAAAAGGCTTTGGGCAGGCAAACCGTTGTGTACCAGTCAGCGGTGACTGTCTGGCGATCTTCAAGTGAAACGGAAGCCACATGCCCAGTGCGCATGAAGAAACAGGCCACCATCTGCTTGCCGACACTCCGGCTGCATCGAAACTTGGTGGGGCTGTCCTCGTCTCCAAAGGTCCACATGGCTGACTGGCGCTTGCTTTCGGGGTCGTATTGATAAATCCAGGTCTCATCGCCCGTGAGGATGTCCCAGATACGCCGGCTGGTCCCAGATTCGAATTTCTGCAGCATGAATCGGCACCAAGCCACCCTGGTGTCCTTCTGCACGTCCGACAGCTGATGGGGGATCCACCGGGAAGCCAGCTTCCGCACTCCAAGGTGTTCGTGCAGAATGGCGTGCACACTCCCCGATCCAATACCGATCTCCTGCTGGATCTGCTGGTAGGTCACTCGCCGGTCAGCGGCAATCATGCTGGACACAGCGCAGATATTTTCTGGAGTCACTGCGTCACAGGGTCTCCCGGATCGATGTTCATCTTCGAGGCTTTCTCGACCTCGGCGAAACTCAGCGAACCAGTTTTTGACGGTTGCGTATGAAGGACATACATGGGTAAAAACGTTCTGTAAACTTTGATACGATTCGGCCGGCGACTTGCCTTGCTTGAAGTGCAAGTACATCATTGCTCTGAAGTCGCGATTTTCCAGCTTCATTGTTGAATTGAAGAACTCAGGGGGGTGAACTGACTTTAACTCGCTGCAGTGGACTCAAAAGTGGCTGCTTCTGTTTGAAAGTTTTGTTGCAATACTTTTAAAAGTTGGTCTTTACCATAGACAAATTTCATGCTTCTACGTCTCGTGGATCCTACTCAGGCTAAAGACTTTCTGAGTGACCCTCGTAGATCTCGGTAGATAACACTAGATCTCTGTACATGTAATACTAGATCTCGGTAGGTAATACTAGATCTCGGTGGGTAATACTAGATCTCCGTAGGTAATACTAGATCTCCGTAGGTAATACTAGATCTCCGTAGGTAACACTAGATCTCGGTGGGTAATACCAGATCTCGGTAGGTAATACTAGATATCGGTTGGTAATACTAGATCTCCGTAGGTAATACTAGATCTCGGTGGGTAATACCAGATCTCGGTAGGTAATACTAGATATCGGTTGGTAATACTAGATCTCCGTAGGTAATACCAGATCTCGGTGGGTAATACCAGATCTCGGTAGGTAATACTAGATCTCCGTAGGTAATACTAGATCTCCGTAGGTAATACTAGATCTCCGTAGGTAACACTAGATCTCGGTGGGTAATACCAGATCTCGGTAGGTAATACCAGATCTCGGTGGGTAATACCAGATCTCGGTAGGTAATACTAGATATCGGTAGGTAATACTAGATCTCGGTGGGTAATACAAGATCTCGGTAGGTAATACTAGATATCGGTTGGTAATACTAGATCTCCGTAGGTAACACTAGATCTCGGTGGGTAATACCAGATCTCGGTAGGTAATACCAGATCTCGGTGGGTAATACTAGATCTCCGTAGGTAATACTAGATCTCCGTAGGTAACACTAGATCTCGGTGGGTAATACCAGATCTCGGTAGGTAATACCAGATCACGGTGGGTAATACTAGATATCGGTTGGTAATACTAGATCTCCGTAGGTAATACTAGATCTCCGTAGGTAACACTAGATCTCGGTGGGTAATACCAGATCTCGGTAGGTAATACCAGATCTCGGTGGGTAATACCAGATCTCGGTAGGTAATACTAGATATCGGTTTGTAATACTAGATCTCGGTGGGTAATACCAGATCTCCGTAGGTAATACTAGATCTCCGTAGGTAATACTAGATCTCCGTAGGTAATACTAGATCTCCGTAGGTAATACCAGATCTCCGTAGGTAATACTAGATCTCCGTATGTAATACTAGATCTCCGTAGGTAATACCAGATCTCCGTAGGTAATACCAGATCTCCGTAGGTAATACCAGATCTCCGTTGGTAATACTAGATCTCCGTAGGTAATACTAGATCTCCGTAGGTAATACTAGATCTCCGAAGGTAATTCCAGATCTCCGTAGGTAATATCAGATCTCCGTAGGTAATACCAGATCTCGGTGGGTAATACCAGATCTCGGTAGGTAATACCAGATCTCGGTGAGTAATACCAGATCTCGGTGGGTAATACTAGATCTCGGTAGGTAACACTAGATCTCGGTAGGTAACACTAGATCTCGGTAGGTAATACCAGATCTCGGTGGGTAATACCAGATCTCGGTAGGTAATACTAGATCTCGGTAGGTAATACTAGATCTCGGTAGGTAATACTAGATCTCGGTAGGTATAATTAAACTTGAATCGTGTTTCCGCCAACTCGATTAGTACATTCGATTGTGCAATTTCAGCTACATGCTGGGACTGGCCGGTCTGCCAGCCCTGTTGCAGATTCTCTGCTTTGCTTGGCTGCCCGAATCGCCGCGTTGGCTGGTTGCCAGGGAGCGCCTGGGCGCGGCCAGGACTGTGCTGGAGCGGCTGCGCGGCGTCGCCGGCAGCTCCGACGCGGAATCGGATGTTGTCGACGTTGAATTGAAAGAGATTGTTGCCAAGCATAGGGAGGAGATGCGAGTCATGGCTGATAGGGGTGAGCGGCAGGTGCTTTGGGGAATTGATAGTCGGATATTAGTGTTTCATATAAATGAATATCTTTGCCTCCTGTGTAATAACTGTATTGCTATGCATATTGTGTTAAGCGTTTTATGTGGTTTACGGAGGCTGGATTTAGCGATCGCAGCGCCACCTTCCCTTGATGAAGCTCCTGACACATTTCAACACTCCCTGACTGTCTTGACCACTCCCTGACTGTCTTAGCCACTCCCTGACTATCTTGGCCACTCCCTGACTATCTTGGCCACTCCCTGACTATTTTGGCCACTCCCTGACTATCTTGGCCACTCCCTGACTATCTTGGCCACTCCCTGACTATCTTTACCACTCCCTGACTATCTTGGCCACTCCCTGACTATCTTGGCCACTCCCTGACTATCTTGGCCCTCCCTGACTATCTTGGCCACTCCCTGACTGTCTTGGCCACTCCCTGACTATCTTGGCCACTCCCTGACTATCTTGGCCACTCCCCGACTATCTTGGCCACTCCCTGACTATCTTGGCCACTCCCTGACTGTCTTGACCACTCCCTGACTATCTTGGCCACTCCCTGACTATCTTGGCCACTCCCTGACTATCTTGGCCACTCCCTGACTGTCTTAGCCACTCCCTGACTATCTTGGCCACTCCCTGACTATCTTGGCCACTCCCTGACTATTTTGGCCACTCCCTGACTATCTTGGCCACTCCCTGACTATCTTGGCCACTCCCTGACTATCTTTACCACTCCCTGACTATCTTGGCCACTCCCTGACTATCTTGGCCACTCCCTGACTATCTTGGCCCTCCCTGACTATCTTGGCCACTCCCTGACTGTCTTGGCCACTCCCTGACTATCTTGGCCACTCCCTGACTATCTTGGCCACTCCCTGACTATCTTGGCCACTCCCTGACTATCTTGGCCACTCCCTGACTGTCTTGACCACTCCCTGACTATCTTGGCCACTCCCTGACTATCTTGGCCACTCCCTGACTATCTTGGCCACTCCCTGACTATCTTGGCCACTCCCTGACTGTCTTGGCCACTCCCTGACTATCTTGGCCACTCCCTGACACCCAATCATGATAGTTATCTGACCATATTGTGCCAAAGATTTTTGAATAGCTGATGGTTTAAAGAATATTTATATCTCGATTCTTCAATTCTGCTAATCCCTGCCTTTGTTTCGTTGATTTAATTTTGTTCTATATTTTCAGAGAAGGACATTACTGGGTCATGTTAGTTAATTCATTTGATCGCATGACATTGCTTCATGTGGCTATGTGTATTTTCTTTGTTTCCTCCTTATTTTGGGTTGGATGATTGGTGTTTTTAATTAACTGTTTGTTGAGTTGGTTTTTTGTAACCCTTGAGATCCACTGAGTTTCACAGCATTCCTTTGTTGACAATGACAGCTAAGTTTCAGTTGACACAAGAAATATAGATAGATAGATAGATAGATAGACAGATAGATAGATAGATAGATAGATAGATAGATAGATAGATAGATAGATAGATAGATAGATAGATAGATAGATAGATAGATAGATAGATAGATAGATAGATAGATAGATAGATAGATAGATAGATAGATAGATAGATAAAACAGTAGCAATCATCCCATTCCTCTACCCCCAGCTTCCTCAGCACGCCATCACTGCCCGAATATCTAATCCAGTCGCAGCGCCCTTCTCCTCCCCTCGCAGGCCCCAGGCCGATCCTGCTGCAAATGCTAGAACAGCCGTGGACGAGGCGAGCCCTTCTGATTGGCTGCGGTCTGCAGGCGTTTCAGCAACTGTCCGGCATCAACACGGTGATGTACTATTCGGCTAGCATTGTCAAAATGGCCGGCGTTAGGGACGACGCCATGGCTGTTTGGCTGAGCGCCGCCACTGCTGGGACAAACTTCTTTGCCTGCTTCATCGGGCTGAGCCTTGTGGAGCGAATCGGCCGGCGGCCGCTGCTCATTGGCTCGCTGTGCGGCGTGATCGCCTCTTTGGCTGTGCTGGCTGTGGGATTTCAGATTATTCGGGATAATTCTATGCCAGTGGCGTTCCCGGTGAGTATTCAGGGAGATTCGAGGGTCTGATTCGTCACTTATCTGGGTTGATGATTCGTCACTTATCTGGGTTGTTGATTCGTCACTTATCTGGATTGATGATTCGTCACTTATCTGGATTGATGATTCGTCAATTGTCTGGATTGATGATTCGTCACTTATCTGGATTGATGATTCGTCACTTATCTGGGTTGATAATTCGTCACTTGTCTGGATTAATGATTCATCACTTATCTGGATTGATGATTCGTCACTTGTCTGGATTGATGATTCGTCACTTTATGGATTGATGATTCGTCACTTATCTAGATTGATGATTCGCCGCTTTCTAATAAAGGAAGCTTGTACTTCTTCCTTGCCTTACCATCTTTTCATATTCGCTATCCAATGATGTACTTTAATTGGCTGTCAGTTTCCCAGGCTTATCCACTATCAAAGAGATCTGAAAGATTAGGTATTGATAATCATATAAAAGTGCATTTAGAGATAAGCTTCAAACAGTAATCAGTCTGCATAAGGAGCATTGCTAGCAGCTCAATTTTTTATTGATCGCCTTTTTAGTTGCTTTCTCTCTCTCTCTCTCTCTCTCTCTCTCTCTCTCTCTCTCTCTCTCTCTCTCTCTCTCTCTCTCTCTCTCTCTCTCTCTCTCTCTCTCTCTCTCTCTCTCCTGTTCTTCACTTAGCTCTCAATCGCCTATCCATAGCCTGTAGCCCTTATAACCAACAGTCCGCTGTATGTCACTGCTTTCTATTTGCGCGGGGCAAGCCAGGAGTTGCGGGGGCGGTACTTTGCTTCGTCTGGCAAAGTTAACACCTGGCGTGTGTTTTCACTTTAACTGGAAAATTCTATTTGTGTTAACTGTTTAACTATTAGATAATTGTGTACCCGATATCTTACATTGTCATCGTGTATTATTTCTGAAAATAATTTACCGCGTTTTCTTGTAGATTTCATCTGGTTTTGTATGTTTTAGGTACAACTCTCAGATCCTCAGCAACTCTCAGTTCCTCAGCAACTCTCAGATCCTCAGCAACTCTCAGTTCCTCAGCAACTCTCAGTTCCTCAGCAACTCTCAGATCCTCAGCAACTCTCAGATCCTCAGCTACTCTCAGATCCTCAGCAACTCTCAGATCCTCAGCAACTCTCAGTTCCTCAGCAACTCTCAGTTCCTCAGCAACTCTCAGATCATCAGCAACTCTCAGATCCTCAGCAACTCTCAGTTCCTCAGCACTTCTCAGATCCTTACAATGCTTCTTCCTGATCCTTTTAGTGATCCTTCAAGATCCCCGAGTCTCCCAGATCCTTAAGGATTTGCCTTCAGTATTAAACAGCGCTAACTATAGGGTTAATAAAATTAGATTTATCCATCGCAACTCACGCCACACTTTTCTCATCCTTCGTCCCACTGCCAGAGCCCATTGCAAAACAACACCAGACAATGTTTTGTCCAGTCAACCTGCGACTCTTGCATCTCCCAGCATCCGACATCGTCCAAATTAGACTCAATTGTCAGCTGCGGCTTCTGCTACTCTGGCAGCAACGGCACCTGCGTATCGGTGTCCCGATCCGGGAACAGCAGTCTTTGTCCAGCTACTTCGCAGACGTCGTCTTGGTTCCTAGCTAAAGACTTCTGCCCAACGCCTTACGCTTGGATAGTGCTAACAGGATTAATAACTTATTTGGCATTTTTCTCGCCAGGTATGGCGCCAGTGCCTTGGCTAATCAACTCCGAGATCTACCCGCTCTGGGGCCGAAGCGCGGGTTCTGGTTTAGCTACCTGCGTTAATTGGACCTGCAATCTGCTAGTTAGTTTAACCTTTCTAAGTCTGACGGAACTGTTGACTAAGCATGGAACTTATTGGCTATACGCGAGCCTGGCAGCGCTGGCTCTGCTGTTCGTCATTAAATTTGTTCCCGAGACTAAAGGCAAAAGTTTGGAAGAGATCGAATTTATGCTGGAGAATAACATTTGATTTGTACTTTTGATTGTGTCGTATAGATTGTTGGCAAAACTATTTGATATTAAACAAGTGTATGGCTATGTCGGTAAAAGGAATTCTTTTATAGTGTTTTTTCTCAGTGATTATGGATTATATTTTTATTTAACTTTTTAATGCGTTTAAATTTAAGTACTATAAGTAGGTGTCGTTTCTGTAGATTATTTTTATGCTATCCTAAAAATTTTACTACTGTACATTTTTATTGCCAAATTTTCACAAAGTAACGTATAAATCTGAATAATACTTGGCTGTGTCAAGACTACAGGAAAACATAACGGTTGACAAAAATGACAGGTCTCTCAATTCTCAGTAGTATCCAGTAGCTGTCCATTGCATAAATTGAATAACTTGCACAAGTAAATGCACGGTTAAAGGTTCGCATTATTACACAATTGGAGTAAAAACTGGCGTTACCTGATTGAGAACAAATTTTGCATGTATTACATTTAGATTTCGTGTTTGTTTTATTGTGTACGTGTAATACTACATGTTGCATCTACTTTTGCATATTTTTCTAATACTTAGCCCGATAAGGCTGGGTGTACTTGAACTCTAAAATATACAGTATAGTTTGGTGCGTCTATTTTTTCTTCGATCAAGTTATTTGTGAAAGTTATTGGTAAATTATGTCTATCCATCTTTTTTCTCCATTTTGATACGGCTAGGTAAATTAAATCATTTTTGCATAATTATCGGTGTGTATATTTTTAGCTGCCTACTATTTAAAGTAGGCTAGTACGCTCGTGCGCGTGAACCATGCTGCCCCCCAAAAAGTGGTATGGACTTATCGACCGTGGGGTTGGCCCATGAGCTATTCAAATTAGCTAAACGACGAGCCCTATGCAGACTTTTCTATATACCCAGCAAGAACCTTGGCTGCCCTGAGCTCGGGCCACGTCTTTACGGCTTGCAATTGCATCTACACTGCATAACAGAATTCTACGTTGAAAGCGCCTCTGCTCTGCATTTTTGGATCGATCAGTGGGATTCACTGCATCAATCAGTTTGTTAATTCGTTTCGCGGATTGTTTTTTTAACAGTATCAGTGTTTCATCCGTTCAGATTATGCTATGATATG
This sequence comes from Macrostomum lignano, assembly GCA_002269645.1. Classification (NCBI taxonomy): domain Eukaryota; kingdom Metazoa; phylum Platyhelminthes; family Macrostomidae; genus Macrostomum; species Macrostomum lignano. The sequence goes on along the minus strand of NIVC01000173.1, from coordinate 147,936 downwards.
AGGAGTAATTCGACTATTTCGATTGTGTGTAATGAAAGAAGAGACACGCTATCTGTGGATTAGTGAATTACCGCCAAATGCTACACAGAAAAAATTGACGGATCTGTTTTCGAGGTAAGTTAATCCGCACGACCTGTCAATGAGTTTTATATCGTATCGATTTAGTTTTCAGTATACTGGGAGAGACTTAATGTTTGATTTGATAGTTGCAAAGAGTAACTTGAACTCAAACAAAATTTGGTTTATTGCAGTAGTAAGTTTATAAATTGTTACGAGTAGACTGGCTATGTGAAAATAAATTTTATTTATCATTAGCTAAGCTATAAGTAACACACATACTTTGTCTTTGGGCTTGGCTTAGAAGAATGTTAGTTAATATTAAATTTGGTACTTTTTTAAACATTCCATAAATTCAAAATCAGGGTCAGAGATATTGAAGCTAGACTAAGCCTAAGAGAGTGGATATTTCAGATAAAATCACGTGCGTTTTAATTTGCATGCTCTTGATTCTTAGTATTAATAATAGGAATATATTATTTAAAAACAAATATCCGCTGAGCCCTATCGGCGCTGCTGTCAGTGGTGAGTTTGTCAGTTCACTGAATTTCTGTGTTTCATTTGTTATAAAACCTATCTGTCATTGGATTCAAAACAGAGATACAGACAGACCGACACTGAAGCAGTTCTCTTAGCACAAGGAATAGCAGTGCAGGTTTTCATTGGATTAATACCTTAATTGTGTATGTTTGTTTATTTTAATCTCGATTCATAATAACTAACTGGTTGTACTTTTTATTCCAACTTTTTCACTACTCTAGCTACGGTCGCATTCTGAGCACCAAGATTCACGAGGCCGGCCAACTTAGAGGAGCAGTATTATCATTTCTGGATACGAAAACAGCCGTTAAAGCTTGCACAGGCATTCATTTGCTTGATGGACAGTCGTTGACGTCCGAATATTGCGATCAGTCAGGCGAACCGGGTTTGCAACGATTAAAAGATTCCGCTTGCGTCAAATTTGATAAGTGAGCCTTGAGCGTGTTAATACGATGGCCATTGGATTAATTTATTTCATTATTGATTGACGAGGAAAGAAAGTTGTGAGTTGAAAACTATAAATATTCTAATAATCTAATATCATTATTCGCAGGCTTCCAGTGTTGGAGAACGGTTCTTCTACAACGACTAGCGTTAATAATAATAACAGTCCGCCGAGCAGGTACGGATTTTTTGTTGCATTTATTTTTCCACTCTTAATAGCTCTAGTAGAATATGTATTATATATAAGTTTCTGTTACTAATTTCATTCTTAAATACGCTAAGTTGTATATTATGCATCTATAGACAGAGAAGTCTGAAAAAAAAACGAACTAAAAACTTGCCTAAGCAGGCTTTGGTTTCGCAGGCTTATTAAGTTGTTTAGTGTAAAATGCTCTTACATTATAGCCCCATGCCTCACTGTTGTGGCGTGCGTATTGTTCTAATTTGTTCATGTATGCATTTGGACCAAGGCTTCTTTTTTTGAAAACTTGCACGCAGTGCAATGCAATTCACAATAGAATACTTTGTTAATATATAATAATTAGAACTAAGGGAAAGGGCCGTGCGTATTATTACTCATTTTTGCACAGGACACAAGCCCCTAGTTCTCTGTGTGCGCGTTTTAGCCTGCGCCTATATTTTATATACTAAGGCAGCCCTTGGCTAGGCTGGCTTTCTTCATATTCTATTGTATACCTATCTACACTTGGGTTTTCAAAGTTGTGGAGCTCTAGCCTGTTCTGTTGTGTGTGTGTGTGTGTGTGTGACGTTTTTTCTACCATATAGTATGCATATATGCTATAGAGAATAAGAAAGCCTTACTTTACTATATTACAATTCTAAGTTGGGGGTTAGGAAGGGCTATGTATGACTGGACTGGACTATGCCAGTGAGGAGTGGGTGGGGTTTACAAAGCATTCACAATGCGAGAATGAGAGAGAGAAAGAGAAACAGGCCAAGCCTTTTTGGCCCTAAAAACCCTTCCCGTCCTTTCCACTCCACTCCCCCCCTCTCCCCCCCCCCCCCGCCAACTCCAGGTCTTTGCATGCCTATAGTATAGAACCTATTATACATATCAGTCATTACTAAGCTTATAATATTAAGTGTGTTGTGTAGCCCCCAGTGTAGAGTGGGGTGGGTGCTTGTCGGTTTGTGCGCACACAGCGCACGCCCCTTGGATCCTTTTATATGTATAACCCTATATTCTATACGTATATATATAACTAATACTAAGCCTTATCTATGACGCCCCACCCCATTCCCCCGTGCCCGCCCCAAACTTCCAAGCTATGTTGATTATATAGGCGGGAGGCAGGCGTTTGGGTTAAAAGGGGTGCTGGGGCTTGGACTGAGGGAGTTGGGGTATGGGGTTGCTAAACCTAGGCAATAGCAAGCCCCAGCCCTGAACAGAACTTGAACGTTCACACACAGAATTCCCCCCTTCCCCCTCTAAAACTGGCGTTGCGTCGTGTAGAAAGATTTTTTCCTAATCTAATGCATATCGTATGCCTTGGAATTGTTGGACTTGTGTAAAAACTGTACACTGTACAATTAAAGTAAGGCGCGAACGTGCGTGCCTGACTGACTATGCGCGGTTTTTAGTTGGAATTGGAAAGCCAAAAAAGCATTTCCTTCCCTGTCTTTCCTCTCTTGTGTAGGCTCTACTATACCCAACTGCAGTCCAATAGCCCAAAAAAGCTTCTTTCTCTTTTTTCTACTTTCTATTTCCAGTGGCCCCATTTTTTACCCCAGCCAATTCCCTCCCAATTCTGGGCTGCCGTTAACACGCCTTAGAAATCTCTATTTAGCTTAGCTGTCTTCATTTTTATCCTATATTTATTATCTGTTTTTTTAACTATAGCATTGACAGCAATTCTTTGTAACTAACAGAACATATCTAAAAGCGCAGTTGTAGGTCTAAAGTCTAACCCATATCTGTTGTACTGTTAAAAAAAATTACTGTGTATATTTTAAATGTAATAAGATGGCATTTTGTTTCAGAAATTATTTTCTTTTTTTTCTTGAGGTAAGGGGAAGGGATTATTGCCCGACTTGGTCTAGAGATTATTTAGAAAATCTGCAGCTGAGCTACGCTCATGGGAGCTGTTCGACAATTATAGTCTAGCTGTCTGCTTGCTAAGGCGAATTCTAAATGTTAAGCGAGTCAAGAACAGACGAAAAATCGGGGGGGGGGAGCAAAAAGAGAAATAAATGCCCCATTGCCCCTTTGCCTTTGAGTGTAATCTTCACATCGGCGCATCCATGCTTGGGCGCAACCTTGGGATTCACTCGGCCGTTTCTATTGGCAACACACACGTGTATGTCGCTATTGGACAGAATAGTAGTCACGTGACTGCTCTCAGCCAATAGCGACTTACATGTGTGTGTTGCCAATAGAAACGGCCGGGTGATTCCCAAGGTTGCGCGCGTATGGCCGCGCATCTGCTGCTACAGAGATATATCTATTAGCCTTAGTTATAGTATTAAATGCGAGAATGATTCCGAATTTCCTCTTTAAAAAATAACGTGTTATTCAGCAAGAAAAATATCTTTCAATACAAATCGACCGTCACGATCAGTTTCTCTTTGGCTTTATTTTACTATATATCATTCGTATTGTCGAGCTAAAGGCTTTTACCTTTTAAGAAGGGGCTAAATAATCCTTAATCCCTAGGCTTAATCCGCATTTCTTTCCCTGTTCTATTTGCCTGGAATAATTTATTAATAATAATGTAATGATATTGAGCGATATCTCATGCATACATTGATGCTAAAAATCCAGACCCTTTACTCAATGGATTCAGTGGACCTTTTCTCCCCTGCTTTCCCTCTCTTTCTGATACCAATATTCATTTATAATTTGGCAGGCGCTGAGGCTTTAAGAAACAGCTGCGTTTCACAGACACGAAAAATTAGAGAATATCTGGGACTGACACAGAGACAGATCTGGCTACTGCTGAGAAAAAAGGCACAGCTACGAGGCCTGCAATCAGGAGCAGCTTCCTTGGGGGGGAACTGCGGAAGTTGGTGGGTTAAGACAGGCGAATGTACCATGTATTGGGAGTCCCCCCTGCTCTCGTCAAGCTCAGCTCAGCCCAGCCCACGCTATTTTCCCATCCTCCTTTCCCAAGCTAGTCCTGACTTATTCTCTAGCCCCTTCATTTCCCTTCCTTCTTCATCTCGTATCGTAGTAGCCGTAGTATACGAGAATAAGTCAGCTTAAGTATAATACAGCTTAAGCTTAAGTCAGCTTAAGTAAGGATCAGCGTAAGTATAATAAATATAACTGAACTACTAGTTGGGCTAGCGCGTACAAAATCTGCGTGCTAATCCATGCTCCTGTTTATATGCAGCAAGCCAGCAACTCTGGGCTGTTCTCAATCCTAGCTTTTACATTATATATAATGTGCTCAGGCAAGCCCTAGTCCGCCCATCAGCCTTGCTTTCATTCCATCCCTTACCCCTTAGCCAACCCCGCCGGGGCTCAAAGCTATAGTAAGGCTATAATACAGAGTATATAGTTGCCTTTAGTCCTACCTAAGCCTTGTCCAATCCATCTCGCGCTCCTTCCCTCTCTTCCCCTTATTTCCTCATGGCCTGGTAAAGTAAGAGGACTGGGGGGGTTTGGGGAATAAAGAATATCGATTTTTTACCCTCTCCATCGCCATCCCCTTCTTTCCCTGTTTTCCTCATCTGCGTAGGCTTCTCTCGTGGCCTCCCCAGGGCCTCTGTCCCTCTGCTCACCGCTCACGGCTTGTGAGGCCCGGCGAGAGGCCGAGGCAGCGGGAGCAATGCTTTAGTAGATCTTGGCTTCACAGTTTCCGCTAGTCCGTTCCCAAATGCTCCCAGCCTCTCTCCCTCTTCTTCATCCGACCTCAATCCCTCCACCCCCTCGAGCGTTTCCACTTTCCATCTACTTGGATTGAGCTGAGGCTGCTACAGTTGAGGTGGGGATTCTTTAGCTTGGCCTTGGGGGGAGCTTTAGGGCTTTAGTTATATATATTTTATGCATCTAGTTATGCATATGCATTAGTATATATCTCTCAGGGACTCTCTCTTAACTCTCGAGGACATGGCAAAAGCTTATGCTAGGCCCAGGGGAATGTGGGGTGGTGGATGGGGGTTTCAAACTGTGATGGAATTAATGCGATGCCTTCTTCTTTCGCATGTATTAATGTACACGAATGCTTATGTTAAGATTAATGTATACACTTATAACCCAAGCCCCGATAGACCCTTGCAATTAGAATTTTCTTCAACGTAGACTTTCTTCTTTGTCGCTAATGTACATGTTATCAGTACAATGCTTATTATTTTATTAACATGCTTGCAGCGCCAGCAAATCCTGCGGCAGGCGGGATGACGGCAGCCCGACAGCGGCACTTAACGAGTCAACCGCTGTCGATATTGACAACAGATCGAGAACGTTGAAGATTTGCAACCTCCCGGATAGGTTGTCAGGTGAGGCTGCACATCCTTCAGTGCCATCCTCCTGCCCTTCAGTGCCATCCTCCTGCCCTTCAGTGCCATCCTCCTGCCCTTCAGTGCCATCCTCCCGTTCTTCAGTGCCATCCTCCCGTTCTTCAGTGCCATCCTCCCGTTCTTCAGTGCCATCCTCCTGCCCTTCAGTGCCATCCTCCTGTCCTTCAGTGCCATCCTCCCGTTCTTCAGTGCCATCCTCCTGTCCTTCAGTGCCATCCTCCTGTCCTTCAGTGCCATCTTCCCGTTCTTCAGTGCCATCCTCCCGTTCTTCAGTGCCATCCTCCCATTCTTCAGTGCCATCCTCCTGCCCTTCAGTGCCATCCTCCTGTCCATACATGCGCAACAGTCGGCCGAGTCGGCCGATCCGGCCGACTGATTTGGCAGCCAACCAAGGAAGTCGCAAAAATGCCCACCCAAAAAATACCCACGCAGTAGTACTAAGTAGCTGACGAGGCATTTTTGCCTGATAAGACAGTCATAGTTACTCCCGCCGTTTACCCAAAGTTGCGTTAATTTTGCTTTAGGGTTTTTTTACATGTAAGTCGCATTTTTGGCCAAAAACTACGTCGCATTTTTGTTAAAACTAAGTCGCACGGCCGACCGAATTTTGGACGTTGCGCATGTATGCTCCTGTCCTTCAGTGCCATCTTCCCGTTCTTCAGTGCCATCCTCCCGTTCTTCAGTGCCATCCTCCCATTCTTCAGTGCCATCCTCCTGCCCTTCAGTGCCATCCTCCTGTCCTTCAGTGCCATCCTCCTGTCCTTCAGTGCCATCCTCCTGTCCTTCAGTGCCATCTTCCCGTTCTTCAGTGCCATCCTCCCGTTCTTCAGTGCCATCCTCCTGCACTTCAGTGCCACCCTCCTGTCCTTCAGTGCCACCCTCCTGTCCTTCAGTACCCCTCCAGCTGTACTCACTCGGTGTACTCCAAGAAACTCATAGAGGAGATCAGTAAAATTTCATATTTCGCCAACCCGCCGCCCCCCTATCGCCCAGACGCCAGCCTGCAGAGCGGCCTCTATCACGAGTTCCGCCGCCTGGGCAGGATATTAGGCGTACAATTGCACGGCGGCATCCTGGAGGACAGGTACGCCACCGTTATGTACAGGCGCGCAGACGACGCCGAGCGCGCTCTGGAAACTACGCGCGCTGGCAAGAATTATTGCGGCGCCAATTTAAGCGTCAAACGCGCCGCCGATTCCGCCCATGTGGCGTCGCCTCATCAGCAGCAGCAGCAGCAGCCGCCAGCTCAAGCCGACGATTCTACTTCTTCGTCTACTCTGCTATTGACTCAGTCTCCAGACGAGTACCACCCTAGGGCTACGCGAACTCTGTTCGTAGGCAATCTGGATCCCAAAACTGTCTGGGAAACCGATTTGCGCGATGCGCTGTCTCGGTTTGGCAATGTTTTGGTGAGTCACCGTCTCAACTGTCTATTTTGTGTCGCATCTCACCATCTCAGTCTCCTCTCCCCGTACAAGACTGATGTCACTCTCTTAGTTCCTCTCTCCCCGTAGGATCTGATCTCATCTCACCTTCCCAGTCTCTTCTCCCCGTACAGGATCTGATCTCACCCTCTGTCTCATTTCTCCCCGTACAGGATCTGATCTCACCCTCTCAGTTCCTCTCTCCCCGTACAGGATCTAATCTCACCCTCTCAGTCTCCTCACTCCCCGTACAGGATCTAATCTCACCCTCTCAGTTCCTCTCTCCCCGTACAGGATCTGATCTCACCCTCTCAGTTCCTTTCTCCCCGTACAGGATCTGATCTCACCCTCTCAGTCTCATTTCTCCCCGTACAGGATCTGATCTCACCCTCTCAGTCTCCTCACTCCCCGTACAGGATCTAATCTCACCCTCTCAGTTCCTCTCTCCCCGTACATGATATGATCTCACCCTCTCAGTTCCTCTCTCCCCGTACAGGATCTGATCTCACCCTCTCAGTCTCATTTCTCCCCGTACAGGATCTGATCTCACCCTCTCAGTTCCTTTCTCCCCGTACAGGATCTGATCTCACCCTCTCAGTCTCATTTCTCCCCGTACAGGATCTGATCTCACCCTCTCAGTTCCTCTCTCCCCGTACAGGATCTGATCTCACCCTCTCAGTCTCCTCACTCCCCGTACAGGATCTGATCTCACCCTCTCAGTCTCATTTCTCCCCGTACAGGATCTAATCTCACCCTCTCTGTCTCATTTCTCCCCGTACAGGATCTGATCTCACCCTCTCAGTTCCTCTCTCCCCGTACAGGATCTGATCTCACCCTCTCAGTCTCCTCACTCCCCGTACAGGATCTGATCTCACCCTCTCAGTATCCTCTCCCCGTTGGATCTGATCTCATAATCTCAGTCTTCTCTCTCCTCTTTCTCTGGCATCTAAACATAGTCTATGCGTTTTGTCTCTTCCTGGTCGAGCATCTAATCTCGTTTCTCTCTTCTCTTGTTGCCTAGCTTTTTTATTGTGGAACTTTAATATGGAGGCTTCTTAATTGTACTTCTAGAATTTGGATTTAATTGAGGCCTCTGTCGTTATTATAATTATTCATACACTTATAAACGGTTTGTTTTATTAGCCTACATCTACACACATACCATCTTCTGCTGTATTGCCTGAGTATGAGATGTAGAATAAACTTTTTAGTCGTGTTTCTAAACTGAACTGCAATTTCTGCAATATGCCCCCAGGGTCTGTCTAGCTGTATTCTTCTAGTCCAATAATAAGGCCACAATAGTTCTGGATGCTAATTTTCCGTTAATTGTTCTAGTTTCCGCTACAAACTGGATCTGCCTAACATTCTTAAATGCATTTTTGCTTCTTCTTATTTGTCCTTTGTAAACTGTCTGGGACTGTACACTCGCGTTCTTTTGTCTCGTCTCTGCTGATAATTCTTCTGACAACAACATGTGGGAAAAGAATTTGCGAGTTATTCTTCATTTACGTGTAGCAATTTGTACTTTCCAGTTGTCTATGGGCCTGACTTATTTCTATATGGCTATCTATTGGCCATAGACAGTTATTAGAGACAACTGCTTGCTAATGTTTGTTCCGACTCAACTCAAAACACGCTGGATTAATATTTAATCTACTTTCTTAATAAAAACCCTAAAATAAACTTCATCAGGACATCGACATCAAAATTCAAAGCAGCAACAGTAACAGCGGCTCCGGCAACACTGGTCCTGGCGGCAACAATAGCACCGGCAGCAGTTGCAGCGCCTACGCTTTCGTACAATTTCCCGATATTAAAAGCGTTGTTGGCGTGTTGAAACGGCCAGATACGGTTGCTTTGAAAGGCCAGAAGCCAAAGCTAGGATTCGGCCGCTCCCCGCCAACCGAGTGTCTCTGGTTGGGCAATCTGTCCGAGAACGTTAGCGAATCATTCCTATCTAAAACGTTCTCAACTTACGGTCGGGTTCGAAATGTTTGCTTAAATTTCAATCGATTACGAGCTCTAGTATATTTTCATCATTCCGACGAGGCGCAGAAAGCTCTTATGGAGATGAAGAATCGTTATCTCTGCGGCAGGAAACTGCAAGCCGACTTTGCTAGCCAAAAGTGTCAGAGAGATTTCATGGAAGATCTGGCTAGGACTGGCGGCAAAAGTCGCAGCGGTTACAAGTGAGTACCGGCTTTGCTTGCTTCTTTTTCTGCTTTCTGCTTCCTTTTTATATCAGTTTAGTTTGTCTCTAGATTGCAGGGAATTTGTCTCTAGATTTGCAGGGAATTCGTCTCTAGATTTGCAGAGAATTCGTCTCTAGATTTGCAGGGAATTCGTCTCTAGATTTGCAGGGAATTCGTCTCTAGATTTGCAGGGAATTCGTCTCTAGATTTGCAGGGAATTCGTCTCTAGATTTGCAGAGAATTCGTCTCTAGATTTGCAGAGAATTCGTCTCTAGATTTGCAGGGAGTTTGTCTCTAGATTTAAAGGAAGTTTGTCTCTACAAGCATGCTTTTCAACTTTGTCAATCTGCTTTATCATCTGCACAGGATATTCGAGCAACTTTATCCGCCCGAATTCGATCGTGGCGCCGTCCACGGTCGCAGCGGCAGCAGTGGTGGCGGCGGCAGTGCTGGCGGCCGAGGCGGCAGCAAAGGTCGTTACCGCTCCGACATGGTGATTACGGATGATTATGTGAAATCGAATCACAAGTCCTGGAGAAAATTTCGCGATCACCATTATGAAAGCTCGGGCGACCACTTCAGAAGGTATGTCTAGGAATTTCTTTAAACCACGATTTTTGTAACGTGACATCCGCCACCCCCAGATCCCCAGTTACTGGACCAACCTCCCAGATCCTCAGTTGCTGAGCCATCAGCCTCTCAGATCCTCAGTTGCTGGGCCATCAGCCTCTCAGATCCTCAGTTGCTGGGCCATCAGCCTCCCAGATCCTCAGTTGCTGGGCCATCAGCCTCTCAGATCCTCAGTTGCTGGGCCAGTCTCCGGGCTTAAACTGAAGCTATTGATCCCACTAAAATCGCCGTCTCCTCTAACACCCCTCGCAGGCAAGACGAGTTCAGCTCGCCCTACTCCGATCAGAGCTACGCCGACGATTACCTGCCAGGCGGCGGTCGCGGCGGCCCGCAATCCAGCCGTAGCAGCAGTTCTCGCCGTCAGCACGGCGGCGGCGGTGGTAGCAGCCGCAGACAGCAGCACCAGCACGGCTACAACCGGCACCAGCCGGGAGCAACTTCCTCCCCGTCGGGCAGCGGCAGCCAGAAAGGCGGCGGCGGTCGCGGCTGGCGTCACTCAAGCCGGTCGCCAACCAGCCACCACGGCGGCGCCAAGCATTCGGCAGACTCGTCGACTTCGTCTAGTCCGGTCAGGCCGGCGCTAGGCAGCGGCGATCTTCGATCCCTACTCGAGCGCAGCAACAGTCGGCTGGCCTCTAATTCCTCTCGGCGTCGGCGTAGCGCCAGCAAAGGCTCCGGCGGCGGCGGCGAAAGAGCGACGTCCTCGTCTGGTCGGCGCGGCTTAGCCTCGGTGGCAACCCTGGCCGTGTCCACCGCCTCCTCGTTAGTCGCGTCGAATATCTCCGTTGGCGCCGCGTCGTTAGTTGCATCGACAGTGACAGTGTCGCATCCGCCGGCAACAACGGCCAGCATAGCGTCCAGCTGTTCAATCGCCGCTCCCATCAGTTCCACCAGCGCGTCATCGAATCGAATTAGCGCTTTGACTACTACTGCTGCTGCTGCTGCTGCTGGGCATCCAACTGCTAGTAGCAGACGTCGGGATTCCAGCAGCGATTCCAATCTGTCCTCTGGAGAAGATGTCTCCAATGCTGTTATTGGCAACGAATCGGCATCCTCAGCAGCTGCCGTTGCTTCAAGTGTTGCCGCCGCTGCTAATGCGGCCGCAGCGGCGGTAGCTGCCGCAGTCGCCGCCGGTCGCAGCAGCACCCAGGATATGTCGTTGAGAAAGCTGGAACAGGAGAAACAGATGCTGCTAGCTCAGTTGGCTAATCTAGAGGATGCCAGATCCGATTCCAGCGCAGATTCTGTAGCTGGCAGCGACGCTGAGAACTCGTCTAGAAAGAAGCGGCACAGAACTGGCAGCGGTTCGACCGGAACGCCTCGACGCCAGAGACGCGGCCACGCTGTAGAGTCCAGGCACAGGTTAGTTTGTTGGGTTAGGTAGATTTTTTTTGCCGCTGGGAATCTGGGATTGGTTTTAGCGCCACTGGGCATTGGTTTTAGCGCCACTGGGCATTCGTTTGAGCGCCACTGGCTTTGGTTTTAGCGCCACTAGCATTGGTTTTAGCGTCACTGGGCATTGGTTTTAGCGTCACTAGCATTGGTTTTAGCGCCACTGGGCATTGGTTTTAGCGTCACTAGCATTGGTTTAAGCGCCACTGGTATTAGCGCCAATGGCATTGTTTTTAGCGCCACTGGTATTAGCGCCATAGGTTTTTTAGCATTGGTTAGTGAAAGGCCGAGCTCTTAAAATAAGCTTCTGTATGATTGACGGAGACTAGGTTAGAACGGACGAGAAAGCACATTGTGGGGTTTTAGTTTTGGCTCTGCTGTGCCTGTATATTTACTATGCTGAGGTCTATATTGGCAAAACTAATTATAGCGCGCGTGCGTGAGAGGGAGAGAAGAGAGAAGGAAGGCTATACAAAAAATCTATTGTGTTCATTGCAGTACAATAGTGTCGAGTAACTTATGCATGGGCTGACTGAGTTGGTTGGGTTGAATCTTACCTACCTCACCCACCTCATAACATCTCTTTTTTGTTTACACAAATTTCTGCCGTGGCTAGAAGTGCTGCTAGTAGATTTCTTAAAATAAATTATTAATATGATACTACACTTTATTAGTTATTATTCTTGTTCATAATTTTTCATTCTACAGAACTGCCGACGGATTGGAAGCTTCTTCTAATAGCAGCAGCAGCAAACAGCCTGTTGCACCGCTGGCAGCGCCGCTGCAACATCAAAAGCAGCATCTGCAGCACAGTCCAGTCAGCTCAGACTCTGATGACGCCAGTCAGAAGCGTCGACGCGCCAGGCGGGACAGCGCCGATTCGGTGGCCACCGCCGCATCCGCCACCGCATTCTCGGCCTGCGCATCCGCCTCTGTTGATGCCGCTATTAAAGAGATTCGTCGGGAAACAGAAGCAGCATCGGCTTCCGCTTCGGCTTCTTCAATAGACGAGCAGCAGAGGCGAACGGCCAACGGTTGCCCGTCATCTTCGTCGCCGTCCGCTGCTGCACCCGATGCCCAGCCGCCACCCCGGGATCCGAGGCTTCAACAGCAACAGCAGCCTGCTACTAGCAGCAGCAAGGCCGGTGCAACAGACCAAAAGCAGGTTATGCTGCGCCTGCTGCAGGATCTGGTGTCGCGCAGTCGCTCAACAGATTTAGTGACGCCAAGCGCCGGCGCAGTCAGTCAGACCTCGGCGCCTCCGCCGCCGCCTCCACCGCCGCCCCCGCCTCCACCACCTCCGCCGCCGCCACCGCCTTCCTCGTCGTCCAGTGCATCGTTGCGGCCGCCGACTCATTCAGCGCATCATCAGCATCATCACCATTCTCAGCATCATCATCATTCGCATCATCACCATCCGTCGGCTTCGTCAGCGACTTCTAGCGCCGCTGCGGCTACCACGCAGGCATCTGGGCGTCACTCCCCAGACACGTTCGAGTCCGAGCAGGATCGCGAAGTTGAAGCCAGAATCCGTGCCATCGATGCTAGATTAGCGCCGACAAGGCTGCCGCCCACTACGTCGGCATCCCTGTCGACTACAGGCGGTTTGACTTCTTACTCTACGCTGTCCACTTCCTTGTCCTCGATGTCTGCCGCTGCGACAGTGTCTTCCTCCGCGCCTACATCATCTGTTTTTGCTTCCTCCGCCTCTTCCTTGTCCTCTGCAACTCCAACAGCAGCAGCAGCAGCAACAGCAGCGTCTGCAACAGCAACGGTAACTGTAACAGCAGCAAGCGGTGCGCCAACTATCGACTATAGTAAATTCCGTATACGGAAACGTAACGAGACCAATCTCCCGCCGTTGTGCGTTTCCGCCGCAGCCGCTACTAATACCTCCTCGGCAACAGTTTGTTCCTCGGCTCCTGGAAGTGCTCTGCCATTATCAACCGGCTGCAGTTCGTCTGCTTCCGCAGCCACGGTGCCGTCTCCCGCCCTGTCCGCTGGCGGCGTCAGCAGCGCTCCAGCCTCGTCGCCGGCAATCGGCGGCGCTGTTACGCCAGCGCCAATTCAGGACACTAGCGATTTTGTTAAAAGCATGCTGGCTGCGTCCGCTAAATCGTCAGTGTTTGCCCAGGATGCTCGGCGATTGGAGCAGCAGCAGATGCACCATCAGGCGCCACTGTCTATCAGCATTGGCTTAACAGCATCGTTAGCAACTACGGCAACGCCTAGTAGCGTCGCTTCGGCGTCCATTCCTTCGACGCCTTCTTCCTCGGGCGTTCCAATCGCCTCGCCGAATGTTGCTCCGCCATCGTTTCAACAGCCGCAGCAACAGCATGTCAGCTGTTGGAGTCCGCAAATTGCGTCGCCTAATGTTCGTTCGATACTGAAATCGCCAACAGCGACAACTACAATGCCGACAATGTCGTCGTCTACGACAACCGGCACTGCTTCGGCGAGCGCTTTAAAGTCGCCGTTGCATCCTCCGCCAACGCCGAGTTCGATTGCTTCGGCAACTCCATCGCCAGCTGTTGCCAACAGCAAGCCGTTATCGATATCGCCGTCGTCTGCCGCCGCCGCTGCTACAAGTACAGCCTATTCGTTAAATCAGAATGTAGCCAAGCGCAAGACTCCTGATCACCACCACCATCATCATCATCATTCGTCTTCGTCGTCTCTAGCTGATCAGCCTAGCGAGCCTAAAAAGATGAAAGTGAAATCCGAGCGTCGGCCCTCAATTGCCGACGTGTTGTTCAAGCCAGATAATCAGCAGCAGCAGCAACAGACTGCTGCCAGCGTCACCCAGTCATCATCAGCGTTGACAACCGCGCCGACTACCGTCAAGAAGAAGCAGCATCCGCAGCAGCCTGAGCGAAGCCGTCAGGACAGCGGGCAGCAGAAGCCAACTGTTGCTGGTAAAACGGCGGCAATAGCTAAGCCTAGCGACACTGTCCACGGTAAGGAGCAGCGGAAACAGCAGCAACAACAACAGCAGCAACAACAGCAGCTCGCGTCACAAGCGTCCATCAAGACTGAGAAGGTGTCTTCTAGTGAGCCTCAGCAACAGCAGCGGCAGCGCGCCTCATTGTCCTCATCGTCTGAAGAGTCCCGTCGAGCAGCCAAAGAGGCCGCACGCGCTCAAAAAAAGGAGCGACGCCGATTGCGTCGGGAATCAGAAAAAGCCGCAGCCGCGGCCGCGGCCGCTTCCGCCGCTGCGTCGACGTCTTCGTCAACTCCCCGGCCGGCCACTAAGACGCCTAGACTAAGCAGCGTTGACGAATCGTTGGGCGCCAGCGCTAAAAAGAAGACTAAATTTGAGAAGTCAATCTCTGTCGACGCCGCAACCGACTCTGCTAGCAGCAGGCCGCAACAGCAGCAGCAGCAGCCGAAGCCTTCGACCGTGTCTAGCAAGCGTAAGAAGAATTCCATCGTGTCGTCCTCGGATTCGGACTCGGCAGATTGGAAACCTGCCGCAACTGTGCGCCAGTCGTCTGTAGTTAGCAATAGCAACAGTTCCACTATTAATTGGGCAGCCGAATTCGCCGCCATGTCGCCCTACGAGTCCATGTACGACAAGATCAAACGCCGACAAGCTGGTCGAGCCACCGATGTCCAACTAAGACCTGGCGGCGGCGGCGGCGGTGCTACTAACTCTGCATCGTCGAAGGAGCGCAGAAGAGACCGCGGCAGCGGCTCGGGTTCGCAGAGTTCAAAGCGGCGTCGAATGAAATCGTTGCAAGCGTCGGCCTCGGTGCCTAGCATGCGCGGCTCGTTGACTAAGCATTCGGATTCCGATTCAAACGAAGAGGGCGATTCTAGCCGCGATGACAACGAGGACGCTATGGAAAATGATGATGATGAGGAGGAGGCTGCAACTCCGCCAGCGATCTCCTCGGCTGCTGTCTCAACGCCGGCTCGTAAGCATCAGCATCGGCACACGCCGAAGAAATCAGCGGGCACAGTCAGCACTGGCAGCCGGAGTAGCAAGAAGAGCATGTCCAGTGCTCGCAGCAGCCATAGCTGTTCCAGCAACAGCAGCAGCAATAGCGGCAGCAGCAGTAGCGGCAGCGATTCGGACAGCAACTCCGATCGAAGCGAACGATCGAAGCGACCGCAGCCTTCGACTGCAGCCAGTAAAATTAAGAAACGATCCACCAGCAGCAGCAGTGACAGCGGCGCCGAGCGCAAGCATCCTAAGCCTGTTGCCGCTTTAGCCACTCCTGCCAAGCCAATCTCCGCTATCAAGAAAGAACGCCAACAGCATCCGTCGTCATCGTCCGCCACGTCAGCGTCGGCCACCCGTCGGCAGGCGCACTTTGCCAGCGGCCGGCCATCGCCTGTAAAATCGGCTGTACCATCGGGCTCTTCGCTGGCCGCCGCCGCCGCTGCTAGCGAAGCCGCGACGTCAGGCTCAGCATCGGCTCGTCGACAGTCCCGACAACAACAGCAGAAGCATCGCCTATTCGCAGCCGGCAGCGGCGCCAAAGGCAAAATGTCGGTAGACAGCGTGTTCGGCCATCTGTCCTCAGGCGAGTCGGATGTTGGCCATCAAGACGACGACGAAGACGATTTTCTGCCTACGCCGGAAGACGTACGAACTCCGTCAACTGTAGAGATGACGCACGAGAGTCTGGCCGACACAATTAGCGAGCCGTCGAGTCCCCAGACTGGCCGGTCTGTCACCCGCCTGACCGACATCTTTGCCGAGGCCAAGGCCCAGCTCGACCCGTGCTCCGTCACCGAGAAGCGAAAGCTATTGCCCGAAGCTGCCGTCGTCGATGTCGAAGACGACAACGACGAGGACGACGAAGCGTTCGTGCCGGCGCCCTACCTGCCGCCGATTGAGCGGATCAGCACCAGCGAGATGGAGCAGCAGGCCGGCCGACCGTCTACCGACGAGGACGACGATGACGATGAGGGACCGCCGAATTTGGCTAGCGACGCTGCCGCTGCCGCAGCCACCGATGCCAAACCTGCTGCCTCGGCTGCCGCCAAGCCGTCGGCTCAACGGATTCTATCTCCGAAGCTGCCGCAGCAGTCTGTACAGCAGCAGCAACAGCAGCCGGCATCCTCTTCCGCGTCGTCTTTGTCTTCTGCCGCAACAGCCGCCGCTGCCAGCGCGGCGTCCGATCTGGAAGCCACGGCGGCCCACGCTCTGACCCAGCTGAGCCAGCAGCGAGCCCAACCGCATTCGGCGTCGTCAATACAGAAGCCGAACATCTCTCTGACCGGCTCTGGTTCCTCCTCTGCCGCCAGTGTGCAGCAGTCGCATCAGTTCCAGTTTCCATCTATCAGTGTGCTACCAACTGCGGCTGCCTCTGCGGCTAGGAGTGCTGAACTGCAGCAGCAGCAGCAGCACATTAATCTGAGGCCGCTCATTCCACTGCCGCCGCCTTCAACTGTATCGTCTGCCGCAGCGCCGATAACATCATCGACTACTCCTGCATCATCGGCGGCAGCTCCGGCAACACTTGTGACTGCCGGCAAGATTGCCCAGCCACCCGTGGTCACCTCGGAGGCCTTGCTTCATCTGCAGCAGCAACAGCAACAGCAGCAGCATGGCGCCGCCGCCCCGGCTGCTACCATCAAGCTGAGCTCGCATTCGCTCATTTCCGTTCGTCCGCCAACAACCACAACGCAGGCGCAGGCGCAGGCGCATGATCAGCATCAACAACAGCACCGGAGTACCGCTGCTACTCCATCAGCAACCGCAACTGCTAATAAGACCTGGGAGAAGCATCTCGAGAATACCTTCAACGACGTTCTGACACCGTCCAGCGCCGCTTCGATACAACAGCAGCAACAGCAGCAGCAGCAGCAGGTTCTGCAAGCGGCAACCGCTTCAATTGCCCAGACTCAGCTGCTCCCAGCGCAGCAGCAGCAGCAGCAGCAGCAGCAGCAGCAACCTACCATCTGTCTGACTGGCGCGGCCATGAACAGCAACAACTCAGCGGCAGTTACAGCTTCAACTGCGTCCTTAACAGTCACCGCAGCTTCCACGACGCCTTCAACAAGCACAGTCGCTCCATCAGCTAGCCAGCACAAGCAGAAACCTGCCCGCAAACAGCCGCCGCCAATGGAAGCTTTGGCATTGCTTCATATTGACGAAATTATTCAAGACGTCACCGAAGGCCGAGTAGATTTAGACAAATACATGGACAGAGAAAAGTATCGCCATTTGCACATTGACGAATCGTCCTCGTCTACTCCTGGGCCCGTGCAGCAGCAGCACCTGCCGCCGCCTCACATGCTGCCAACAACAGCTTTGAAGCATCAGCACTCGATGCCTGTGCCAATGCATCATCATCACCCAGCTGCTGTGTCTTCGGCCGCGCCTACTTCTGTTGGCGGCGAGATCTTGCTGCAACCGCCGCCTCCGCCGCCGCCGCCTCCTCCTCCAGTGCCGTTGCCTCCGTCTAACCTGTCGGAGGTTGCCGCTTCAATGCACCAGCAGCTGCCGCATCCTCAGCCGCCGCCGCCGCCGCCTCAATCGATGGTCTCTCAACTTGGCGGCCCAGTTGGTGCCGCCGCTGATCCAACCGCTGCTGCGGCCGCTGCCGCTTACAATCATCAGCTGATGCAACAGCAACAGCAGCAGCAGCAGCAGCAGCAACAACAACAACAGCAGCAACAACAACAGCAGCAGCATCAGCAGCAGCATCAGCAGGTGCAGCAATTACAGGCAGCGCTGTACATGCAGTACTTCAATCAGTACAGGCAGGACCTGCTCTATCCGGCCTACGCCACGGCTGCCGCCTATCCTCAGCTGCAGTTGTTGCCGCCCAACGGTGGCGCGGTAGGGCAACAGCCGCAGCAGCCGCCGCCGCCGCCCCAGCAGCAGCAGCAGCAACCGCCGCCCCAGCTGCCGAACCATCTGCATCATCACCAGCCGCCGCCAACGCCGCAGCAGCAGCAGCCGCAACCGCAGGCCGCTCCGCCGCCCCAATCGTCTCAATTAGAGGGCCTACTACGTCGCTATCCGGTCCGTTGGCAGGGCAAGATGGCGTTGAAGAACGACGAAGCCGGAGTCCAGATGCACTTTGTGTTCGGCAGCGAGGCGCTGGTCAAATCCGCTATGGAATTAGCCGCACCGGATGAGGCTCGGGTGCTGAAAATTGTCCAGCGAATGCGCATGGAGCCAACTCAACTAGAAGGCGTCGAACGCAAGATGGCTGACGAATCCGAGTTCTGTATGCTGCTAGCTGTGGCCTGCGGCATCAACGCCCAGGATTATCGCAAACAGACGCACAGTCTCCGCGAATCCTTCATCAAATATCTGCAAGAGAAACAGGCGGCCGGCATTGTGAACGTGAATTATCTCGGCGACCAGGAGCAACCAGCTTACGTGGTGCACATCTTCCCGCCCGGCCCGTTCGCCACGGCCAAGCTGAAGCACTACGCTGACGATCTGTACTCGAATCTGTTTCCGCAGCCTAATTCGGAGACTCCGCACCTGCTGGTTGTTGTCACCACCGTGTGAAGGGGGAACAATAATAATAATAATAGTTATCATTGCCATAGCAACGAAACTGGTTGTTTAATAATAGCTTTAAAAGATGGCCTATTCAAATTGTTAGAGCTTCGTTGCTATTGTTGTGATAATTTTTATGATATTTTCATTAATTTCTTATTTATTATTCAACTTTTAATATTGTCATTAGAATATTTTTCTATCCGATTTGAATACCAGCCTAGAAAGAGGGGGAGAAGGTGTAGCGCGCACACACAGCCTGTCTCTTGTGCTTGTGTGTACTGTTTCTCTGTCTACTGAATTAACTGATTGTTATGTTTTTAAATTTCGGCTGTCCCCAATTTGTTTTTGTCTTGTTTATCTGCCTGCCTGTCTGTCTGTCCAGCCGTGTTCTGTAAATAGTCCAATCTATGAATTACCTGCCCTACATATTCTTCAGCTTACCTGTTATTGCTTGCTTGCTTGTTATTCTTTATTATTACTTATTATGATTATTGTTTGCATCAATCTGTGCATGCACTGCGTCTTTTGTGTGTGCAACTGTCCTCTCTGTACGATGGCACCAACCTACTCATTAATATACATTAAACTGTGCGGCTAATGCATAACACATATTTTTGTATGGAATTATTTCAGTTTAACATATTACTATTTACACAGCCCATGTCAGACGCTTGAGAATTGTTTCATTATTATTAAGAATTTGAAGAGGTCAGCTAGAGAGTAACATGTAAAACCGGGGATGGGGGGGGGCTTTTTTACTTATTTGTTTACTGCCTGTCCATCAATTGTTGTTTTATCAATTGCCGTTGCATGTGCGTGTTTTTGTAAGCGGTTATTAAATCTAGCTTAAATTGTATGACCGATAGTTTTGTTTTAAATAGTATAGTAGCATTGTATGTATGATAAATATATTATATATGTGTTTATTAACTCAAATTGGAACACACTTGTATTCAACAACTGTTTATAGCAGCAGCAATTTGTCAGGATTGAAAAAGATATGGATTGATTGCCTTAATGTTTTACCTTTATTTTATCATGCACCTGTAGGCTAGTTAATAGTTGCTTCTTTCAGTAAGAAATTTAATTTAACTCGAGTCCAGCCGGTACACCGAAATCACCAAATTGACTGGCTGAGGGCACCTTGCTTAGCACTCTTTAGCCCTCTTTCTGCACCCAGTCCCTGGCGTTTAGATAAAGATAAAATAGAGATATACAGGTGGCATTGAGTAATTGGTTAACATGTACATGGATCGGCTGCGATTTCGGTTTATTATAGTTGCTAAACTTGACGTAAAACCTAACTCCGATTCTTGACCTAAATTTATCTGCAGCCCTAACCTAAACCCTAGCTCTAACCCTAAGCCTCAAACCCTAAAACTAAAACCCTAAGCTCCAATCTTAACCTAACTGAAACGCTACTCAATACTAACCTATACCCGAACCCTAACCTAAAACCCTAGCATCCTAACCTATAACTCTAACCCTAAACCTAAAACCTAACTTTAACCTAAACTCTAACCTAAATAAATCTTTGGTAGTTGACAGTCGAGTTCTCCTGCAATTGTTACATAAACATATTCATAATGCATCAAACTACTACAAAATTTTGAATGTACATTTACAGTTTGCATTTACGCTAATCAGTCAGTCATCTAATCTAACATCTGCGCACGTTTGACCTCAATGCGAAATTTGCATTCAAGTTTAACTCTTATGTCTTCAGGGTACAGTTAATGTACATATACTGTACGTATGCACACATTAATTGTTTCTAACATGGGTTGTACTTCTAATCTGCGGTACATGTACATTCAGCGGCAGATTTGCATGTTATTGCATGCAGAATTTCGACTCATATCCCCTATAATTCCTTAGGGAGGGGAGGGCGATCGTTGAACCGAAAAATTTGCCTGCTTCAGCTTTTCTGCTTTCAGCTTCGATCCTCTTCCTTGCACAGCCTTCTCTACCCAGCAGCTAAAGCCAGCCTGCATGTATGTATAGTATAAATATATGAGAAGAATTCTTGGATAGGATCTGCAGTGGCTGCATTCAGAATGCCAAAAACATGGGGATCGGTTTAGAGTTAGGCAGCTTATATATAGGTAAAACTGTACAGAATGCTTTGGGATGAATCATTGCAGCGTCATAATTCCAAGTGTTAAACAACAGAATATTAGTTAAAGTCAAATTACACTACTAACTATGCTTGATCTAGTAGACGCATGCGCATTTCGCTGGATTTTTTATGCTGTTTATACGATTTTTTCAAGTTCCTAATGAACTGCCATGCAGTTTCTTTCCCAGGAGATGATAGCGCCACTCACCACGCACTCAGAGCTTGTAGGGTGAAATTGTCTTACTCAAGTTTGTATAGCAAAAGAAAATTCTAGAAAGCATATTTATCTTTCTCTGGCCCTGAATGCGAATAGAAAGAAGACAATGAATGAGCATGCAGAATAAGGAGTTTGCGTGTATCATAATTATACCTACAATTCATTTTAGCGATGGCTAATTTTGGACCATTTGTTGC
The DNA here is from genome assembly GCA_002269645.1 of Macrostomum lignano. NCBI lineage: Eukaryota > Metazoa > Platyhelminthes > Macrostomidae > Macrostomum > Macrostomum lignano. The sequence continues at coordinate 126,768 of NIVC01000173.1, read as the reverse complement.
CTGTTAGACAAATTTGATGTTTCATTTTGTCGAGCCCGCATGCATTATTGTTGCGTAGAACTTAAACATGCGTATGCATGTAGGTTTTGATTGCTTGCAGAAACCGCCAAGGCCTTGCGTTCAGTGGCATTGTTGGGCCAATTAGTTTAGTTGTAATGTTCGAAATATTTCAGGTGAAAGAGGGAGGGTGGAAGAGGGGAGGGTGAAAGAGGGAGGGTGATAGAGGGGAGGGTGAAAGAAGGAAGGGTGATAGAGGGGAGGGTGAGAGAGGGAGGGTGAAAAAGGGAGGGAGAAAGAGGGAGGGTGAAAGAGGGGAAGGTGAAAGAGGGGAAGGTGAAAGAGGGAGGGTGATAGAGGGGAAAGTGAAAGAGGGAGGGTGAAAGAGGGGAAGGTGAAAGAGGGGAAGGTGAAAGAGGGAGGGTGATAGAGGGGAGGGTGAAAGAAGGAAGGGTGATAGAGGGGAGGGTGAGAGAGGGAGGGTGAAAAAGGGAGGGTGAAAGAGGGAGGGTGAAAGAGGGAGGGTGGAAGAGGGAGGGTGAATGGGGGAGGGTGAAAGAAGGTGGTGAAAGAGGGAGGGTGAAAGAGGGAGGGTGGAAGAGGGAAGGTGAATGGGGGAGGGTGAAAGAAGGTGGTGAAAGAGGGAGGGTGAAAAGGGTTGGGTGGAAGAGGGAAGGTGAAAGAGGGAGGGTGAAAGAGGGAGGGAGAAAGGAGGGAGAAAGAGAGTGGTGAATGAGTGATGGTAAAAGATGGAGGGAGAAAGAGGGATAGTAGGGAGGGTGAGAGAGCAGTGCTGGGCGTTAACTAGTTAATTGTTTAACTAGTTAATTAACTAGTTAAATTTTTAAAAAAATCGTTAAATTTTCGTTAAATTTTTTATGTATTAACTAGTTAACAAAAATCGTTAATTTTTTTCTGAAGTTAAAGTTAAATGACAAAAGTTAATAATTCCGGGAAATGGAGTTCCCCGGGTTCAAAATCCGCGGGTTTCAACAGCTTGTATGCCATTAAAAAGTAAAATTAATACATACATAAAATAACTTCGCCTTTCTAAGCATTATTTAACGCGTCACAAACTACTATTACATGTATATATTTCAGTTACAAGTTATAATGTATAGAATATTCCGGAAGATTCTGGAATCTTCAACTATTATCTATTGATATTCTACCCAAGCACTACTATAAGTTATCGTTGTACATAGGGATGTCGATTCCCCGGGGAATTTTCTTATCGGGGACCCGGGGAATTTACTGTCATTCCCCGGGGACCCCGGGGAAAAAAATAAGTAAAAAACGGCGGATAACTTAGATCTTTATAAGTCACTAAGTGGCATTTTTTAAACTTTGATTAAAGCTTTGGATGGACTACATGTTCAAGGCGCAAGGGTAAAAACTTAAGGCAATGTTTGTTTAAAACTGTATTTGACAACGTGGCATCACCAAATCGTGCGCGCACCTTTATCAGAAAGGGTCCAGACTCCGGAGGCGGAAAATGCATACTCAGCAGCTGCACTCGTGGGAGGATAATTAATGAATGAGACTGTTTTTATAATCGAAATTTTAACTTCTTGCAGATACAAATAAATCACCATTTTGTCCTGTCTAATACGGAGTATTTTGTTATTGTATGATACCCCCCTATGCGTCAGTGACTGACGCAGGATATGGCGCTGTGCCTGCGTCAAATGTGTCAAGCCGTCAACGCAGACCAACACAATAGTCAGTAAGGCTTCTTTTTCCTGATGGGTTTCTACGCTCGTACGTTCAATTTGCTTGATTGAAAGACTCATAGTGAAAAAAACATTCAAACGGGTCGCTAATTTCATAAGACCGAAATTTCACAACGCCAAAAATTCTGCATGCAATACAATCCTTATTGTAAAGTTTTCTACGATGTGAAATTTCGGTCTTATGAAGTTTCGGTCTTGTGAAGTATGGTGTTTCGGCGTTGTGAATTTCGGTCTTATGAACCCCCCCCCCATTCAAACGTGTGTTGTGTTTGAAATAATACATTGAAATAAGCAGTTTTGCGGTAAAAAAGCATAGACAGAGTTTCAATCAGCTTTCTGTGAATAATTTTCTTATTTAAATGGCAAAAATTTAGTTAAAAATGCTTTTTTTCTCCCCGGGGTCCCCGGTCTAATTCCCAGGGGAGTATTCCCCGACAAGCTCCCCAGGGCGCCGCGACCTGGCCACAGCCGCGCCGCGCCGACCTGAAATTAAAAAAAACACGCCGAACACATGTCCGGGAAAATGTCACTTTTTCCGTTAGGGAATTATTAACTTTAACTTTTAACTTTTCAGAAGTTAAATTTTGGGCAAAAGTTAAATAATTAACTAGTTACAGTTAATTTTTTTGGAGCAATTAAATTAACTTTTTAACTTTTAACGAGTTAAAAAAATTGATTAACTTGCCCAGCACTGTGAGAGAGGAAGGTGAGGGAGAAGGGTGAGAAAGGGTTGGAGGAGTAAGGATGAGGGTGAGAGAGGCCGAGAGAGTAAATAGAAAGAAAGAAAGAAAGAAAGAAAGCAGATGACCCCAAAGTAAGAGAGAAGGAGAGAGAGAGACAACTGTTGCCATGGTCTGAGCCTCACTCTAAGACGCACACCCCCAGCAGTCTTAAACTGCTCAAACCCGAGCACAAAAGCCCCAATTTGATATTTACGATCTAAAATTGTGTTCATAGCTAGTAGGTCTCTAGACTACATAATGCAGATTCTGCCAGTCAGCTCGAGGGGGGAGGGGGGTCCAAAATGGGCGCGGTTGGTTTTTCATATACTCGTAAATGGCAAGATGAAAGCAGCCTTGCCTTAATGCGGCCAAAATACGTGTTCTGGTTTTCAAGTGCCTCACAATTCTGTCTGTAAATACATGCACACAATTCGTCATTTGCAACCCGGAAACAGCATTTCGACGGTTCTGGAAGTTGAGAAGTGTTATTAAATTTCTGTGAGTATTTTCAAATCGTTTGATTTATTGATTACTTTTTAAGAATCGGGAATGAGTCACTCGAGGGAAGTAATTGTATAATGAGATGTAGGCAGTCAAGGAGGATATTAGAATTAGGATTTAGAGCTAGATAATAAGCTCAAGGATGCTCACGACCTCGAGCAATCTCTTATGCCCTCAGTTTGAGAAAGACGCTCGATATCGCTCTTAATCTCACCGTCGATCTCACCCCTAATCTCACTCTCGATATTATCTTTAATCTCACCTTCAATCTCACCCTTAATCCCTCCCTTTGTCCTTAATCATCCTTAATCTCATACTCGATCTCACCCTTAATCTCTCCCTTTATCTCATCCTTAATCTCCCACTCGATCTCATCCTTAATCTCACCCTACATCTCACCCTAATCTCACCTTCGATCCCACCCTTAATCTCTCCCTTTATCTCATCCTTAATCTCACCCTTGATAACATCCTTAATAGGTGATCTCACCCTTGATCTCACCCTCGATCTCACCCTTAATCTCTTACCCAAAATCTCATCCCGAATCTGAAGTTCGATTTCACCTTTAATCTCACCCTTAATCTCACCTTTAATGTCACCCTTAATCTGACCCTCGATCTCACCTTTAATCTCGTTAAAGATTGTCTTCACCACGTCGTCTAAAAGAATGTCCGAGTTCCACAACGCTACAGAGACGGCAACAACAGCAGCAGCAGACTTTTATCCTCATCATGACAGTCCTCAGTCGATATTTCCGTTGAAACGAAATCAGCAGCAGCCTTTCGGTTTGAATCGACTAGACTCAGAGAGCAGCAGCAGCAGCGGCGGCAGCGGCGGCAGCGGCGGCAGCGCTGGCTTCCAGGACATTCTCAGCCCCAGCAGCAGCGGCAGCGACATGGTTCTGACAGATCTGGGTAGCGACCATATGGAAGACAACCTTGACTTTCTGTTCGCCGACATGCCGCCTCTCCCGCCGCTGTCGCAGCATCAGCAAGAGTCTCCCCCGCCGTCATCGTCAGTTGCAGGACTTGCTGAGCATGCCAGCAGTGTACATGTCGAACCGCCAGTCGCTGTGCTCGATTGCTTCCAGGATGGCGAAAGTACATGTACCCGACAGCAAAACAAACTGTCGTCAAGATTGCCAACAGCACCGGTTGTTTCCAAGAAATCTACCTCTAGACGTGGCTGTCAGAAGCGGACGAGACCGGTTTGTCGTACTCGGTCTCCTATGCCTGCAGCTACTGTTAGTAGTAAGCCGCGTTTGGAGCCTCAGGCAGCTCAAGCTGTGCTCTGCCAGGTCAACGGATTGCTGGAGTCAGCCAACAGGCTGGGCTCCGAAACCAGTCTGCTCAGACTGCACGCTGCCCGGCTTGTTGACGAAGTGCTGGCGTCTAGACGGCGCCTGCTGGTTGTTCATGAAAACAAATCGAAATGAGTTGAAGCTAAATTTTACATGCGATCGCGATTCGATTATCGACGAACATGTGCCACTAAATCTGTCAATATTTGTATATTAATTGGTACTTCTGGCGGTGAAGTTTCCTTTGTTATACTTTTACAAACGGACTTTTTAAATATATACTGTACTTTTCTCCGTGTTTACTAAAATAACTCTGCGACCAATATTGTTCCAATAATAGTATATCAATATTTACACCATACGTACATGTATATAATGCAGACTAATGCTAAGTCTCGTGTTAAACATACATGCACATTGTAGTTGCATTTTATTAAACAAAAAAACAAAAAAACATGTCACAAAAGGATGCCTTGTTAATATACGAGCCTCCAATAAAAATCAGTATTTGAATGTTTAACTACATCTTCCTAATACTAAAACTGACGCGATGTTTGTCTGTCTGTATGTCTGTCTGTCTGTATGTAGCAAGTGAACTCCTACAATTCTGCCAAGTCAACGTCGAAACTTATATGGGAAAACTGCAAATTTTCCGGAGCAGGCTTTAGGCTATTTTAATTTTTAATTTTCACATTTTAACATCCCTAAAAAAGCATCTCTACATATAAAAGTCAAAACTCTGTCTGTGTGTGGACAATTTTGATCGCTATGGACTCCCAAACCGCTCGACCAAATGACACCAAACTTTACACCCACCCTAAACTTACTACGGAGAATGTCTTAGGCTACCTTTAAATTTCCTAGACTCAAGTCTTCCTACCTAAAAGTACAAAAAACTGCTCAAAATACGCGATTTTTTCACTAAATCCTCCATAGCGCCGCTCCACTTTTACCGATTCTTTTCAAATTTGACACAGACAATCTTAAACTATTTTGGCACAATCGTGTAAAATTTCGAGTCTCAAAGTTAATCCTGAGCGGTGCTGTGCACTTTTAAAGTTAGGCTGCTTTTTTCATCGTAGCAACCACCCCAACCTCCGCCCGCCTGCCTCTCTTTCCCGATTCCGATCTGGGCCCAGATGTGTAAAATGGGTTTCAAAATCGACTAACTTTCAGCTGCCATAAGTTTGCTCCACGTAACGCGATTGACTTCAAACTTGACACAATTCTTCATCGACTCATTCTCTATCTAAATGTAAAGTTTCAACTCTGTAACTCAACCGAAAAAGAAACTGTAAGCATGTGAAGTTTGTCTGCTTTTTCTGTTGTTTGTGCCACTCACTCACTCATTCCCCCAGCCCAGACGAAGAAGGGTCAGGCGATAGGGCTGAATGTACATAGCAAATGTACAGTGTTTTGGAATAACTTTTTAATAGCCTTCTCTGTAGTCTGTACCCCCGGGCGTGGAGAGGATACGTTTAGCCATGACAGTTTAGTGAGAAATTCTAACCACTGTCCTCTGTATTGGCAAACTCTGCAGCAGTTTAACAATGGATGGCAAATCGAGGGAATCCAGCATGGTTTGTAAAAGCGAAAGGTTTATGAAAAGGCAATGCAATGCAATATAACCCTACTAAATTAGTCACACCATGGAAATTTTAGGTTTCTCTTAAAAGTACTTTAAATTTTAAATGTCCTCCTAAGAAATGCGTATTTCCTTGGTTGTTAGACTGATGCAGACTGCAGTGGAGCTGAAAATACACAAATTCCTTTCAGGACTGCAAATTGGCAAGAAAGATGACATGCTCAAAGCATGAGAACAGCCATGAGAGTACTACGTCCCACAAACTGGCTTTCCAAGCAGGAATGGGCAGACTTTTACCTCAAAGTCCAGAAAAGAATCCAGCTTATGGCTGAGAGGCAGTTGAGAGTGGAGAGAAGAAGGAACAGACTTTTAGAAAAGAGAGGAGAGGTGAGAGAGGGAATAAGAGAAAAGATAAAAGATAATAGGAAAGATGAGGGAGTGAGGACGATGAGAGGAGAGAGTAGAGAGGAGCGAGTAGAGAGGAGAGAGTAGAAGTGCGAGTAGAGAGGAGAGAGTAGAGGAGCGAGTAGAGAGGAGAGAGTAGAGGAGCGAGTAGAGAGGAAAGAGTAGAGGAGCGAGTAGAGTAGCAAGTGGAGAGGAGAGTGTAGAGGAGCGAGTAGAGAGGAGAGAGGAGAGAGCTGCAGATGAGAGGAGAGCAGAGAGAAGAGCAGAGAGGAGTTAGTAAAGAGGATAAAGGAGAAATGAGAGAGTAAATGGAAGAGAGAAGAGATGAGGTTGTACAGATGAGAGAGGTGTAAGGAGAGATGAGAAATGAGAGATGAGAGATAAAGGAGGAGAGTGGAGAGAGAAGAGACGAGACAAGAGAGGGAGAGAGTATATAGAAGACGGAAGAGAAGAGAAGAGAAGAAAGGAGAAAGGAAAGTGAGGAGACAAAAGAGGTGAAAGAAAAGAGTACAGAGGACAGAATGAGAGAACGTATAAGACAGTAAAGATGACAGATGAAAGAGGGGGATGAGCTGAGAGCAGAGACGAAAATGAACAGACGAGAGATGGGAGAGTAGAGAGAACAGAAGAGAGATAAGAGAGAAGAGATTACAGAGACGAGAGGAGAGACAAAGAAAGAGAGAAGTGAGTGAGGCGAGAGGAGAGAAAAGAGGAGAATGGAGGGGAGAGAGTAGAGAGGAGAAAAAAGATGGGAGAGGAGAGATAAGAGAGAGGGGGGAAGCAGAGAGAGAGGGGGAAGCAGAGAGAGAGGGGGGAAGCAGAGAGAGAGGGGGAAGCAGAGAGAGAGGGGGGAAGCAGAGAGTGAGGGGGAAAACAGAGAGAAATGAAAAGAGAGAAGAGAGAGAGAAGAGAGGTGAAGGAAAAGACGAGAGAAGAGTGGGAGGAGAGGAAAGAGAAAATAAGAGAAAAGAAGAGAAAAGAGATGAGATAAGAGAGATGAAAAAGAAGAAAAATGAGGTAAGATACAAGAGAAGAGGGGAGAGAGGAGAGAGGAAAAAGAGAAGAGAGGAGAGGAGAGAGAGCAGAGAGGAGAGATGAGGGACAAGAGAGAAGAGAGGAAACAGAAGAGAAGATAGAAGTTTCAAAGGATCCAAGGGATGTAGGGAGAGTCAGAGGCAGAGGCCAGAGTTTGCCAATACATGTTTTAGAGTCAGACAGACATTAATTGCCTATTTAAAGTAAAAAGCACCCCAGCTAACAATATCAATGTTTGCCTCGAATCCTAATTGTACGCGAATGTACTCCATTTTGTTTACCTCTATCCTACTAACTATTAACAAGTTTTTGTTTGAGTATGGGCTCAGATTTCAGAATGCATGCAAAAAAAGTTCCGGGGATTGGAATTCCCCGGGTTCAAATTCCGCGGGTTTCAACAGCTTGTTATATTTATAATTGTTCTTTTCTGTCTTAAGTTTTTTTACGCTCCGCCTTTTATGTAGACTTAATTAAGTACATGAAAACGCTGGCTTCTTGCATTAATTTTATAGTTTTATTGTATGACTCTGCTTATCATCCACCCCACTCTTCCGCACACCAACTTCACCTTCTTTCTATTGTTTGAAATCATTCATGTGTGTGACAGTTTTATGACCCCCTTATCTCCCCAAGCGATTTCCCGCAGCTGTTGCGTAATCCTCCATCATAAATCATTTTCTCCGCTGCGGCTGGCGGGTGACGTCATTATAGGGTTGTTTGGAAACTTGTTTGGTTATTTGGATAGGTTTGGATAGTAACAGGTACCAAAGCAACCGATGTAAAACAAAACTTTCCGAACTGACAGCTCCAAAGCGTCACTGACATCAAAGTCAGTAAGAAGCCAACGAAGCGTCTTTATTACAACTAAAGTCTCGTAGTCAGTTGGGCAATTACTTAATCAGATCCAATTCTCGATCTCAGATAACCAACCTAGCGTGGACCTGGCACTGGAAATTTAGTTCGGAAGTTTGGTTACATATCGGTTGCTTTGGTACCAGTTACTGAAACCTACCCAATTAAATATCAAGAAGACTAAGAGCGTTCTAGTGAGCAGTAGTTTGTTATAGTAACCTGTATATTTAATAGCAGTACTAGAGAGCGAAGGCTGGATTAGATTGGTGCTACGTCCGCAGTTTTTGTCCGCGTCCCCGTAAGATGTGCACCACGAGAGAGCTCTGGGACCTGCACTTTCCACATCCCCTAATCTGCCGCATCGAACCCATCTCTACATGTACATGTAGGAGGAAAGACATTAAAATGGCGTTATCTACTACACAGGGGCATCGCCAATGGGGGGACAGCTGGGGGACATGTCCCTCCCAGTAAAAGATCTGGGGGGGGGGCATACCAATGCTTTGTCCCACCCCACCCCACCATGGCCATGGGACCCTATGGAAATCAATAGTTTTGCTGCAGAGCGGCAAAATATAGTGCCTGTGGCGCTAAAATGAATGCCTGCGGCACCAAAATGAGTGCCTGTGGCGCTAAAATGAATGCCTGCGGCACCAAAATGAGTGCCTGTGGCGCTAAAATGAGTGCCTGTGGCGCTAAAATGAATGCCTGCGGCACCAAAATGAGTGCCTGTGGCGCTAAAATGAATGCCTGCGGCACCAAAATGAGTGCCTGTGGCGCTAAAATGAGTGCCTGTGGCGCTAAAATGAATGCCTGCGGCACCAAAATGAGTGCCTGTGGCGCTAAAATGAGTGCCTGTGGCGCTAAAATGAGTGCCTGCGGCACCAAAATGAGTGCCTGCGGTGCTAAAATGAGTGCCTGCGGGGCCAAAATGAGTGCCTGCGGTGCCAAAATGAGTGCCTGCGGTGCTAAAATGAGTGCCTGTGGCGCTAAAATGAGTGCCTGCGGCACCAAAATGAGTGCCTGCGGTGCTAAAATGAGTGCCTGCGGCACCAAAATGAGTGCCTGCGGTGCTAAAATGAATGCCTGCGGCACCAAAATGAGTGCCTGTGGCGCTAAAATGAATGCCTGCGGCACCAAAATGAGTGCCTGTGGCGCTAAAATGAATGCCTGCGGCACCAAAATGAGTGCCTGTGGCGCTAAAATGAGTGCCTGTGGCGCTAAAATGAATGCCTGCGGCACCAAAATGAGTGCCTGTGGCGCTAAAATGAATGCCTGCGGCACCAAAATGAGTGCCTGTGGCGCTAAAATGAGTGCCTGTGGCGCTAAAATGAATGCCTGCGGCACCAAAATGAGTGCCTGTGGCGCTAAAATGAGTGCCTGTGGCGCTAAAATGAGTGCCTGCGGTGCTAAAATGAGTGCCTGCGGGGCCAAAATGAGTGCCTGCGGTGCCAAAATGAGTGCCTGCGGTGCTAAAATGAGTGCCTGCAGTGCTAAAATGAGTGCCTGCGGTGCTAAAATGAGTGCCTGTGGCGCCAAAATGAGTGCTGACAACACCGATTCTGAAAATAATGTACAGTAGAAAATTATTCAAATGTACATGTTACATGTAGAATTCTTGGCTTTTGTCCCCTCCACCAAAAAATCCATTTGGGTGCTTAGGGTGCTTAGGGTGCTTAGGGTGCTTAGGGTGCTTAGGGTGCTTAGGGTCTGCATCTTTGTGCCAATGTCATGCTACTACAGTATATATATCCACCCTTTTGGATCCTGGTGGGGCTTACCGTAGGAGGGAATTAGTCTAGAAGCTCGATCACCAGCTACAAGACCCCCACGTCCTACATGTATGCATGAAGTCCTCGTTTCCAGCGCCCTTGTACAGTGATATGCTGTACATGTACTCCTGCAGAGGTGACTGGTGGCGACCACGCCTTTAATTGATGGCGTGTATACCAAGGACTTCTAGACTAACAGGACGTAAAACTCAAAGATCGTGCAATTTTTTGGAGGCCACGATTTCCTGGAAAAAATACACTGCGAAGATAGGAAAAAATCAGTTTTTTGTCACAAAATCTGTGATTGTATTTGATCTGGGGCAGTCAAGACTACCATTCTTTTAATTTAACATGCACAATATGTTACTCTATTATATTTTCATATAGCTGTGTAGTGAAGTTTTCATTTTCATATTGTTTTCACTTTATTTCATAAGCCCAAAGTTGCAAACTCACAAGTGGCATTAGCCAAACTTTTTGTGTTGTTCTTTTTAAAATAAAGTATAAAAACATTGCATGTAGGTACTCTTAGTCTTAAGCTATTATTTTTGGTTTAGTAACTATACTAATTCCTAGGCCTACTAGAACTAGACCTATCACTACACTATCTAGCCTAATAAGTAATTAAATTTAGACAATGACTTAAAGATTAGTACATTTAGATTTTTTATTATATATAGATTACCAATAAATAGTTTCATATGGTTGGTTACCTAGGCTTGAGAAAGCTGTATTATCAGTTTTTAAGCCAAGCCTATATTTAGGACTAAGATTTAAGAAGAATGGACTTTTAATCACAAAAATAGGCCCTAACCATTTTTACTAGATATCTATAAGAAAAAACATTGATTAGTCCTTTTATAATTTTTATTTTAAAGGCTAAAAATATTATTATATTACAAATTTGAATAGCTTTTCTTTTCTTGAATTTGATATTTGGCTAGGCCTAATGCCACTTGTGAGTTTGCAACTTTGGGCTTATGAAATAAAGTGAAAACAATATGAAAATGAAAACTTCACTACACAGCTATATGAAAATATAATAGAGTAACATATTGTGCATGTTAAATTAAAAGAATGGTAGTCTTGACTGCCCCAGATCAAATACAATCACAGATTTTGTGACGAAAAACTGATTTTTTCCTATCTTCGCAGTGTATTTTTTCCAGGAAATCGTGGCCTCCAAAAAATTGCACGATCTTTGAGTTTTACGTCCTGTTAGTCTAGAAGTCCTTGGTGTATACCCTTCAACCCGGGCCCGCTGTCTATAGTCTATGACTAATTAAAAGGAAGCGCATGTGCAAAGTGCGACGGTGCAAGGCTGATGTTGTCGAATATCATTCCCGGCGCTGGCTGTGAGGGCAGTTATAGTAAACTAATTTTATATTATTTTTCGATCCACTATCTCTGAATCAAAATTAGCAGACAAAATCTGCTAATTTTCAAACTGAAAAATGAGCGAAAAGTTGCTAGTTCGCTAAAAGAAAAAAAGCGGAATTTCGCTAACGCTATCAAAAGAGTTACCGGATATGAGCGAATTGTTGCGATTCATGCAATTTGCGGGAAAGGGGCCTGAAAATGGTCTGAAAATAATGTCATTCTTTGAACAACTTAAAAGATGTTTAGTATGCACAATTAAAGTATTTTATGTATTTTTTTAAAAGCAATTTTTTATAGCTAATTTTAATTCTTTGTGCCTATCAAATTAACTTTGGTTTAACTGGTGCTGTTTACATTGAAAAATTTTAATTTGCAACTTTGATCATTTTAAATTGCATAATGATTTTGAGAAGGCTTCGCGTGGAATATTTAACCTATAGTCTGTTATTTATTTTTAAAAAATCCAATACAGGCTAGTGTCGGATCTAATCTATTATTTTATTTTGTAAAATTTAGATTTGCTGTAGCTCCGTTGGAAATTTTCGTCGAGTTAAAATGATCCACAGTGAGCTTTTGTTCTATCTGTCGATGACAATGATTGTATCTGGTATTGTAGCATTCTTTGTTTTGCTCTTTGTCCCTTCACCCTATGGCCGCAATGCTAATTCAGCGTTTGGACCACCAGTTCCAGCCAAAATTGCTTGGCTAATTCAAGAAATTCCTGCCTTCTTAATTCCTGTATATTTTATAATTGAACTATTATTTTTTAAGACAAGTGACTCAGCAAATGTCAGGGACGCAATTCTCTTGCTTGCTCCTTTTATTATGCACTACTTTCAAAGGTAGGCCTAAATATCAACTTGTAATACACTGGTTTGTGTAGAGAGAAAATGTATTTGCGATAATTTTTTTAACTTATATATGTTGTAGCTACTGAATTACAGGTCCTTGATATATCCCATGCTGATCAGAGAAGGCAAGCCAATGCCAGCAGTGCCATTTCTATTGGCATTTATTTTCTGCATCTATAATGGCTACCTGCAGTCATCATACATAATCAATTATGGTTATTTTCATTGGGATTTTATATGTAAGTATTTCCATTTTATTATGATTTTTTATCATGATTGATTATAGAACTTAGCAATTATATTTTTAATGTTATAAAGGTTTCTTTAATTGTGTTTGATAGCTGGAGTTTGGCTAGCTATATTATTTTCTATATGCTTTTTATACATTTTAGGGGCTAAAGTATTTTTAAGAATTTAGATAAAGCCTTGTTGTTTTTATTTATATTTATATTTTAATAAATAAGCTTTATAGCTTATTGCTTAAAGCTTAGGCCTATTATATTATTTAGGGCTTATTGTTCAGGTATTTTGGTTAAGGTTTAGGTGTGATTTATTGTTTGGGATATAGAAATGTTTTTCTATGTTATTTTCCGAAATGCCAAATGCCGAATGCCGAAGGCACTTATCTGAAATGCCAAAATTCCGAAATCTGAAACGCCCAAATTTTCAATGATTCGAAATCATTGAATATGATTTAAAATGTTATTTAAAGGTTATTGCTTCATATTCAGTTTTGTAAGGATCTTGTTTAGGATTCAGGTGTTTTACTTAATGTTAATGTGTGTTGCTTAGGGTTTAAGTGTGTTGCTTAGGGTTCTGGTATTTTGCTTAGGGTTCAGGTGTATTGCTTAGGGTTCAGGTGTACTGTTTAGGGTTCATGTGTGTTTCTTAGGGTCCAGGTATTTTGCTTAGGGTTCAGGTGTGTTGCTTAGGGTTAATTTATTTTCTCAAGTGTTTACTGTTTATCAAGAATACAACAGAGATTCAATAATAGCATGCATATGTTTCAATGGATTTAAGGTCTATATTATAATTTTGATTTCTCTCAAACTTCTTTTGCCTACACAGCGGCAGCCGGCTATGCCCTCTTCGCAGCTGGTATGGCAGGCAATATCCATTCTGATCAGATTTTGCGTTCGCTTCGGAAACCTGGCGAGACAGGTTATAAAATCCCTCATGGTAAGTTTCTGATTGCAATTTTTTGTGCCCCAGTATGAAGTCTAAAATTTTATAAATTTTCACTTTATCCATTACAGGCGGACTGTTCAGTCTCGTGTCTGGCGCGAATTTCCTTGCCGAAATTATCGAATGGACTGGGTTTGCTCTGTTGAACCGCAGCCTGCCTGCTGTGGCCTTCGCCCTGTTCACCGCCGCCAACACCGCACCGCGGGCCTGGCATCATCATCTGTGAGTGGCTGGGGCTGGTGTCTGTCTTGGCGTCTGTCCTGGTGTCTGTCCTGGTGTCTGTCCTGGTTTCTGTCCTGGTGTCTGTCCTGGTGTCTGTCCTGGTGTCTGTCCTGGTTTCTGTCCTGGTGTCTGTCCTGGCGTCTGTCCTGGTGTCTGTCCTGGTGTCTGTCCTAGTGTCTGTCCTGGTGTCTGTCCTGGTGTCTGTCCTGGTGTCTGTCCTGGTGTCTGTCCTGGTTTCTGTCCTGGTGTCTGTCCTAGTATCTCTCCTGGTGTCTGTCCTGGTGTCTATCCTGGTGTCTGCCCTAGTGTCTGTCCTGGTGTCTGTCCTGGTGTCTGTCCTGGTGTCTGTCCTGGTGTCTGTCCTGGTGTCTGTCCTGGTGTCTGTCCTAGTGTCTGTCCTGGTGTCTGTCCTGGTGTCTGTCCTAGTGTCTGTCCTGGTGTCTGTCCTAGTATCTCTCCTGGTGTCTGTCCTGGTGTCTATCCTGGTGTCTGTCCTAGTGTCTGTCCTGGTGTCTGTCCTGGTGTCTGTCCTGGTGTCTGTTCTGGTGTCTGTCCTGGTGTCTGTTCTGGTGTCTGTCCTGGTGTCTGTTCTGGTGTCTGTCCTGGTGTCTGTCCTGGTGTCTGTTCTGGTGTCTGTCCTGGTGTCTGTTCTGGTGTCTGTCCTGGTGTCTGTCCTGGTGTCTGTCCTGGTGTCTGTCCTGGTGTCTGTCCTGGTGTCTGTCCTGGTGTCTGTCCTGGTGTCTGTCCTGGTGTCTGCCCTGGTGTCCGCCCTGGTGTCTGTCCTGGTGTCTGTCCTGGTGTCTGTCCTGGTGTCTGTCCTGGTGTCTATCCTGGTGTCTGCCCCAGTGTCTGTCCTAGTTTTTCAGTCTGTCTGTGTGTCTGTCTGTTTGTCTGTCTATGTGTCTGTCTGTCTGTCTGTCTGTCTGTCTGTCTGTCTATCTGTCTGTCTGTCTGTCTGTCTGTCTGTCTTTCTGACTGTCTGTCTGTCTGTCTGTCTGTCTGTCTGTCTGTCTGTCTGTCTGTCTGACTGACTGTCTTTCTGTCTGTCTGTCTGTCTGTCTGTCTGTCTGTCTGTCTGTCTGTCTGTATTCCAATCATTAACCACCCGCCACCCCTGCCGCAGGTGGTACCTGAAGAAGTTCGGTGACGAGTACCCCAAGAATCGGAAGGCAATTCTCCCCTACCTGATCTGATGCAGTGCGGGAAGAACTGATGGCTTCATTGTAGGCTCAGATTAACTTATAGGTTTTTAAATTCTTCATTCATAACTTTCGGATAGTCAATTAAGATTTTGAAAGATTTTTTCCGGTGCTAGTTAGTTTTTTGGTTTCAGTTTCAATTTTCATATTTTTCATATTATTATTCATGCTTAATTTTATTTAAGCCTGTTTAATAAAGCAAAATAAAGCCGTACTACTGGAAGTAGTTGAACTTAACTACTGCAATATCTAAAATATAATATACTAATTTTGTTGATATGATGTTTAAATTATTTATTTATAGTATTGTCACAACACAGAAAAACCTGACAAATAACAGATTGAATTTATGTTTTCCGTTGTTGGTTAATCAATAAAGGAAAATATTTTAACATTTCTACTGTCGCTATGAACTAAGTAGTGTAGTTAGGTAATCTAAATAAAATATGATTATCTTGTAAACTTTGTTGAGAGGTAAATCTAAATGGGGTAGACAGGTCTTATTAATAACTTTGATTCTAAAAATATTATTGAATATATGGAAATTATCTATATGCTACTAACAGTAATGGCTAGTTACTACCACAAAGCAATAAATCGATTTCACATGCAAAACTGTTTCTTTGTTAATATCATTACCTGGGTTTCAGCTTGTTTGATTATGATATGGGAAGTTCAGTGAAGTGTTGACAAGTCATCCACTCTGCTTCTTTTCCCAGCCCTGGGCTATCAGCTGCTCTTGTAAGAGAAGAACCATCATAAGAGTGCTTGCTTTGCTGTCAAATGCACATTTTTTCTCTTGCTAAGGTCGCAGCTAGCGTAGCCTTAGGCAAAGTATCATTTTATAATTTAGAAGACTTGCATCATCAAAATCTTACCTCAACTCTCAAGATACTTATCATCAAAATCTCACCTTAACGCTCAAGACTTGCCTCATCAAAATCTCACCCCAAATTCTCCAGATTGTCTCATCAAAATCTCACCTCAAATTCTCCAGATTGTCTCATCACAAATCTCACTCCAAATTCTCCAGATTGTCTCATCACAAATCTCACCTCAAATTCTCCAGATTGTCTCATCAAAATCTCACCCCAAATTCTCCAGATTGTCTCATCAAAATCTCACCTCAAATTCTCCAGATTGTCTCATCACAAATCTCACTCCAAATTCTCCAGATTGTCTCATCACAAATCTCACCTCAAATTCTCCAGATTGTCTCATCACAAATCTCACCTCAAATTCTCCAGATTGTCTCATCACAAATCTCACCTCAAATTCTCCAGATTGTCTCATCAAAATCTCACCTCAAATCTCACGACTTTTATCATCGAAATCTCAGCTCAAATCTCAAAACTAGTCTCATCAAAATCTCATCCCATCTTCAATCTCACAATTTATCTCATCAAAATCTCACTCCAAATTCTCAAGATTTGCCTCATCAAAATCTCACTCCAAATCTCAAGATTATCTCATCCTACATATCAAACTTCCAAACTGCTACATATGTTATGTTATACTACTTACACTAAGTAGTTCTAAAAAATACTTTTTTCAACCTCACAAGCCCCTAATAAATGAGTGATTGACCGAATTCCAATCAAAGGCTGATGAGTCATTTCTGCTGCTGTTGTTGCCGATAAAATTCGGCCAGCACCGCCCAGGCGTCCGGCGCCATAAACCCGTCCGGAGGGTCTCGGCCGTCTCTGGCCAGAGCGCGCATTTTTGTGCCCGATATGAATTCGAACTCGTCGCGTCTTGACGGCTCGAAAAATGCCATCCGGCCGATCGAACGGTCGTAGGCGGCCACTCGGAATGGCACGATTTCGAGTTTGTCAAGACCAGGGGTCATGCCCAGCACAAGGGCCCCGTGCTGCGGGTTGTACAGGTCCGTCTTGTCCGGGCTGTCCGGGTCGGGCAGGCCGGCTGGGTCGCGTCCGACAATGTAGAAATTGGCGCCGGCGTTCATGCGGGCCTTGGCGTGCCACTGCACCTGCGGGTTGGGGAGGCGATTGGGAGTCGCCTGTAGCAATTCTGGTTCTGCTGGGAATTTCTTAGGGACTTAGTGGGCAGGTCAGCCTCCCAGATCCTCAGTTGCTGGGCCAGCTTCCCAGATCCTCAGTTGCTGGGCCAGACTCCCAGATCCTCAGTTGCTGGGCCAGCCTCCCAGATCCCCAGTTGCTAGGCCAGCCTCCCAGATCCCCAGTTGCCGTGCCGGTACCTCGGTGGGCCCAGCGTACAGCATCGGCGCTGGAAACACCGCGGTGACGGTGCTGCCGGGGTCCAGCACGCCAGCCTTCAGCACAGCCTCATGCTGGCGCAGCCGGACAGGCAGCGGCACATCGTCCGGTTTTGTCCAGCCTCCCAGCGGGTGCAGCAGCAGCACTGGGTTGCGGTAGCGCCGCTCCTCCAGCAGGCGCCGCCTGGTGTCGGCCATCAACAGGGCGTGCCCGTTGTGCACCGGGTTGCGCAGCTGGAAGGCGAAAACCGCATCGGCGTTCATCTCGGCAAATCTGGCGCGTAATTGGCGCGGAGTCAGTCGGTAGTGATCCAGGCCGTCGTGCCACCTGCGGATGTGTTTATGATGCATGCACCGAATAGTACAGATTAAAAATGTCAAGCACTAATAAATCATGAGGACAGTTTGATTACAGTTTCTCTTATGCAGTTCTAAAAGTACACGAGCACTTTTAAAGTATGCATGCACTTTGAAATTGATCGTGCACTAAAGTAGACGTGCACTTTTAAAGTTTGCATGTACTTTGAAATTGATCGTGCACTAAAGTATGCTTTCACTTTTAAAGTATGCATGCACTTTGAAATTGATCGGGCACTAATAAAGTATGCGTGCACTAATAAAGTATGCGTGCACTAATAAAGTGCGCGTACACTAATAACGCACTAAATAACTAGCGAACCAACTAACTAACTAACTAAATAACTAACTAACTAACTAACTAACTAACTAACTAACTAACTAACTAATCGACTGACTATCTAACTAACTAACTAACTAACTAACTAACTAACTAACTAACTAACTAACTAACTAATCGACTGACTATCTAACTAACTAACTAACTAACTAACTAACTAACTAACTAATCGACTGACTATCTAACTAGCTAACTAACTAACTTTATGTGCTCCAGAAGTTTCAACTCTCCGCCAATGAGCCAGTCGCCGCTAGCAAGAATTCGAGCAACGCTCGGGTGTCCGGATGACACGGTGCCGAAGGTTCGAGCGCAGCGCTCGCGTTTCTGATGGGCGAACACCTCGACGGAGTGGAGCAGCCCAATGACCTGACTGTCGCCGCTGCCGTCGCCAACCTGACGACGCAGAGCGACGCTGGACTGGCCAACGCATGCCTCGCGTTCTGCGTCGTTGATAGCCAAGACGATTGGCACGCTCTGACTGTGCCAGCCCGTGCTGCCTCGGGCTTGCACCGCGCCGAAGTGCAGGCACTGCAGGTACTGCCGCTCGGTCATGAAGCCGGTCAGCGGGTGCGCCCAGCCTTCGGAGAGCACCTGAGGATCAATGGGAAAACTGGTTATTGGGCCCCGCGTCTTGTGGGTCCTTGTTAGGCTGGAGAAAGGAGTTGGGATTACTTGGTGAATCTTTGAGATTCTTGGGGAATCTTTGGGATTCTTGAGGAATTTTTTGGATTCTCGGGGAATCTTTAGGATTCGTGGGAAATCTTTGGGATTCTTTGGGAATTTTTTGGATTCTCAGGGAATCTTTAGGATTCTTTGGGAATTTTTTGGATTCTCAGGGAATCTTTAGGATTCTTGTGGAATCTTTGGGATTCTTGAGGATTACTGAGGCCTTTTAAAGAAAATTGCAAAAAACCAACCTGCGCCCACTGCAGGTCGATCTCGTCCAGTTTCAGGCTCGGAAGTCCCTCAGCCTCCTGCAGCATCGCCTGACGTTCAGCGGCATCAGCCGCCACCAGTTCGCAAATTTCTCCGTCAACTGCCCCGGAAGCTCCGCCGGCCACCCCAGCAGGCAGAAGGCCTTCCCGATCCAGAAGGTCAACAACGGCCAGGACGCTCTGACGGACTCCGCAAGCTGCGGTCTGGACGGTGAGGTCCGGTCGCATCGGTGGCTCGTAGGCGCTGTCGATGCCTGTGAAGCCCTTGATGAGGCCTTCACGGGCCTTGCGGTAGAGGCCCTTCACATCGCGAGTCTCGCACACCTCCAGCGGCGCGTCTACAAAAATCTGCGAGGGAATTTTTAAATTTAAAATTGGCTCCCAGTTTGACATCAAAACACATAAGAAAAAGTAAAACAAAGACTATTAGAAAGTCAAATGGCCGCTGTACACTGTGGGAGAGTTCGTTTAAGTGCTTGCCTGCGTACAGGTATTGGCGCAGTTGCATGGCCAGGAGACGATATGTCTCCGAAGTCGTTGCAACACGTAACGTCATCTGAAATCCAAGCCTCTGAATCAGAATATTATAGAAATTTTTTCTAAGAAATCAAATTTGAACTTGCGCGAAACCTGTGTACTAGCGTATAGTTTTGCATGAATCTGTTTAAATATTTCTCTCGTAAAGAAAACGTAGAAAATCCGGAATTTTCCAAGAAACCAGTTTACTTTAACAAACCTCGTAGAATTTCAAACCGGCCTCCTCGTGCAGCCGCCGCGCCTTGTCGCGGTCCTGCCTGAACGGGCTGATGAACGCCGTGATGCAGACGATGCCGCCGTCAGCGAAGAGCTTCGCCACCTCGCTAATTCGTCGAATGTTCTCCTCGCGGTCGGCGTGGGAGAACCCGAGATTTTTGTTTAAACCGGTGCGAATATTGTCGCCGTCGAGCGAGTAGGCCGGCACCCCGGCTGACACCAGATACTCCTCAAGGCCGAACGCGATAGTGGTCTTGCCCGCACCGGAGAACCCCGTCAGCCAGACGGTGCAGCCGCGGAAGCCCCCGCCGCCAGTGACTTTGGCTCGGCGGTCCCGGCTGACGTAATGCTCCTGCTGAAACACGTTGCTGGCCATGCTGGTGTCCGGTCTTCTGGCTGTCTGCTGCAGTTGGGAGAGGGTTCTAAGCGCTTTGGCGGCGATTCCCCTGCTTCCCCTGAATTCCCCTGGTTCCCCCTGTGGAACCCCTGAATTCCCCTGGTTCCCTGTTTCCCCAAAATTCCCCTGTTTCCCCTGAATTCCCCTGCTTCCCCTGAATTCCCCTGCTTCCCCTGAATTCCCCTGGCTCCCCTGAATTCCCCTGCTTCCCCTGAATTCCCCTGCTTCCCCTGAATTCCCCTGCTTCCCCTGAATTCCCCTGCTTCCCCTGAATTCCCCTGCTTCCCATGAATTCCCCTGCTTCCCCTGAATTCCCCTGGCTCACCTGAATTCCCCTGGCTCCCCTAAATTCCCCTGCTTCCCCTGAATTCCCCTGCTTCCCCTGAATTCCTGAATTCCGTTGCTTCCCATGAATTCCCCTAGTTCCCCAGAATTCCCCTGCTTCCCTGAATTCCCCTGGTTTCTCTGAATCCTCCTGGTTCACCTGGGCTTAAATTCCCCTAGTTCCCCTAATTTCCCTGCCGCTCATTTTCCAGAGTTTTTGAGACGCAAACCTTAAAATATAAAAAAGCATTTCAATCGCACTCTAGAGCCGATTTCAATAAAAGTACGCCAGGTACTTACAGAAATAATTTCGATGCTACTGTCAACAACTGGCGAAAGATGTGAAATAATAATCAACCGTTTTGTTAGGAGACGGTTCCTGGCTGCTCAAACTGACGGGATCCAGTGAGCAGTCAGCTGCGTATATAGGGATATATGGACCGGCGGATGGGGGTGCGGACTTGTGTTGGGATTCGCTGAATTGAATGAGGAGAACTTCCCCAGCCTTTCCCAGAGGCCTCGCGACTGGTTGGGGATGGTGAAAGTGTCAAGGTGACGTTACAGGATGTCCCACCGCATTTTATTCCCAACAACAAAAAAATCCAATCTAATATCGTCTTGTAGAATCGGGGGAAAAACCCGTGAGAAATCGACCGCTGCATTCAAGACTGATGAAGGACTAAATGGAGTCTCATCGCGTCGCATCGCGAATTGTAAATCACCTTCATCTTCGGTCTCTCTCTCTCTCGGAGGGAAGCCCTGCGGAGGCAGGGGTCGGGGAGAAATGAAGGAAAAAATTATTAATCTCCTGAGAGCAGATGATGCAGCCAAAGGTGACGCTGAGGAAGTCGAGAAGTCGAGGCTTGTGGACACCATAAAAAACTGCCCGGGAATTCGGGATTCTCCTCTCCCGATCCCAATTTCTTTCCTTCTTGTTCGACAGAAGCTGCTGTTTTCTCCAGAGCTGATGGCTTCAGGGCATTCAGGACTCCTGGCTCTGAGCAGCCCATGCAGTGCTGAGGTGAACTGCTAGCGCTAGCAATGTGACTGAAATGATTAAAGATCGCGATTGGTGAATATAGGAGAGATTAGATTGTTTAGACTGAGAGATTGGAATGATGAGATTGATGAGATTGATAGATTAGAAAGGTTAGATTGATTAGATAGAGAGATTAGATTGATTAGACTGAGATATTAGCATGATGAGATTGAGGGATTAAAATGATGAGATTTCGAGATTAGAAATGATGAGATTGAGAGATTAAAATGATGAGATTGAGAGAGATTAGAATGTAGAGATTGGTAGATTAGAATGATGAAATTGAGGGATTAGAATGATGAGATTTAGGGAGATTAGAATGATGAGATTGAGGGATTAGAATGATGAAATTGGTGGATTAGAATGATGAGATTGAGAGATTAGAATGATGAGATTGGTGGATTAGAATGATGAGATTGAGAGAGATTAGAATTATGAGATTGGTAGATTAGAATGATGAGATTGAGGGATTAGAATGATGAGATTGGTAGATTAGAATGATGAAATTGAGGGATTAGAATGATGAGATTTAGGGAGATTAGAATGATGAGATTGAGGGATTAGAATGATGAAATTGGTGGATTAGAATGATGAGATTGAGAGATTAGAATGATGAGATTGGTGGATTAGAATGATGAGATTGAGAGAGATTAGAATTATGAGATTGGTAGATTAGAATGATGAGATTGAGGGATTAGAATGATGAGATTGGTAGATTAGAATGATGAGATTGAGGGATTAGAATGATTAGATTGAGAGAGATTAGAATTATGAGATTGGTAGATTAGAATGATGAGATTGAGGGATTAGTGTTGCATTGAGAATAGACGGCATGCATTAACTTAGGCAGCATTTCCAACCGGCGCATTGCAGAATTCCTTCTGGTTCGAATTTCTCTCAGAAACTTGGCCATCACATGTGGGGAAGACAGATTGAGTAGTTGGGAGATGCAGACCCAGGAAGGGTGAGCCGGGGGGCTCTCAGAGCGCGCAGGAGACATTGAGAGAGCATTAAGATAAGAGGAAACAATGACTGATGGGGCAGCGGGGCTTCATTAGAATTACACGGCCCAAGAGGTCGGGAGGGGGGACCGGGCCTGAATCGCAAATAGCTTTTTAGGCGCAGCTTATGGTCTCTGCTTCTACTTCGAGCCTCATCAGGAAATCTCTCTTTTTCTGGGCCGGAGTCCTTGCAGAGAGCTGATGGCAGATCGAGAGGATTTGGGTGTGTTTTATTTAGCCAGAAGAAAATTGAGAAGCTGCATGGCTCTTCATCAAAGCAGCTGTCACAATACGGAATTCATGCGCTCCGTACAGATTTTTTACTCTGAGAATTTCTCCTTAGCATATTTCCATAATTACCTCCAATTTTATCTATGTATGAGCTTCATATGATGAAGTAGAATCGATCGACCTGATCGACGGGCTTCTGCTGGGTTTTTAAGCGCCAACTTACAGGTCTTTAAGCGCAATTTCACCAAGTCATTAAGCCTGATTTCACTGGGTCTTTAAGCATGATTTCACCAAGTCATTAAGCCTGATTTCACTGGGTCTTTAAGCCTGATTTCACTGGGTCTGTAAGCCTGATTTCACTGGGTCTTTAAGCATGATTTCACTGGGTCTGTAAGCGTGATTTAACTGGGTCTGTAAGCGTGATTACACTGGGTCTTAAAGCGTGATTTCACTGGGTCTTTAAGCGTGATTTAACTGGGTCTGTAAGCCTGATTTCACTGGGTCTTTAAGCATGATTTCACTGGGTCTGTAAGCGTGATTTAACTGGGTCTGTAAGCGTGATTACACTGGGTCTTAAAGCGTGATTTCACTGGGTCTTTAAGCGTGATTTAACTGGGTCTGTAAGCGTGATTTCACTGGGTCTTTAAGCCTGATTTCACTGGGTCTTTAAGCCTGATTTAACTGGGTCTGTAAGCGTGATTACACTGGGTCTTTAAGCATGATTTCACTGGGTCTTTAAGCCTGATTTAACTGGGTCTGTAAGCGTGATTACACTGGGTCTTTAAGCATGATTTCACTGGGTCTTTAAGCCTGATTTAACTGGGTCTGTAAGCGTGATTACACTGGGTCTTTAAGCCTGATTTCACTGGGTCTGTAAGCGTGATTTAACTGGGTCTGTAAGCGTGATTACACTGGGTCTTAAAGCGTGATTTCACTGGGTCTTTAAGCGTGATTTAACTGGGTCTGTAAGCGTGATTTCACTGGGTCTTTAAGCCTGATTTCACTGGGTCTTTAAGCCTGATTTAACTGGGTCTGTAAGCGTGATTACACTGGGTCTTTAAGCATGATTTCACTGGGTCTTTAAGCCTGATTTAACTGGGTCTGTAAGCGTGATTACACTGGGTCTTTAAGCCTGATTTCACTGGGTCTTTAAGCCTGATTTAACTGGGTCTGTAAGCGTGATTACACTGGGTCTTTAAGCCTGATTTCACTGGGTCTTTAAGCCTGATTTAACTGGGTCTGTAAGCGTGATTTCACTGGGTCTTTAAGCCAGGGCAAGATCACAAAAGAAGATTTACATCGTTCCTATGCTGCTGACCAATGCCGTAGCATTATGGATGACATCGGAATCTTATTGGAAATTCGTGACACTCGTGTTAGCTAAAAGACTGCGTAATCCTCATTAATAAATACATTCATAACTGTCAACCAAACATTTTGCAGTACACCGATTAAACCACGAGCCTGCATGAATACAAATCATTTTCCTGCTCCATCATTAACATTTGCACGACACTGACGAACTTCATCTGCCGAGCGTTATAGAGATGAACTGAAGCGTGCATGAAAAACAAATGCCTGCGATTTTACACGCATGGATTCTGTAAACGGATTCTTTCTCGTTAGTTAATTCTCTCCCGAATTCCCCTGTAGCTCATTCCCCCGTAGCTCACTCCCCCAATTCACCTGTAGCTCATTCCCCCAATTCACCTGTAGCTCATTCCCCCAATTCCCCGTAGCTCATTCCCCCGATTCACCTGTAGCTCATTCCCCCAATTCCCCGTAGCTCATTCCCCCAATTCACCGGTAGCTCATTCCCCGATTCCCCTGTAGCTCATTCCCCCGATTCACCTGTAGCTCATTTCCCAATTCCCCTGTAGCTCATTCCCCCAATTCCCCGTAGCTCATTCCCCCAATTCCCCGTAGCTCATTCCCCCAATTCACCTGTAGCTCATTCCCCCAATTCACCTGTAGCTCATTCCCCCAATTCACCTGTAGTTCATTCCCCCAATTCCCCTGTAGCTCATTCCCCCGATTCCACTGTAGCTCATTCCCCCAATTCCCCTGTAGCTCATTCCCCCGATTCCACTGTAGCTCATTCCCCCAATTCACCTGTAGCTCATTCCCCCAATTCCCCGTAGCTCATTCCCCCAATTCACCGGTAGCTCATTCCCCAATTCCCCTGTAGCCCATTCCCCCGATTCACCTGTAGCTCATTCCCCAATTCCCCTGTAGCTCATTCCCCCAATTCCCCGTAGCTCATTCCCCCAATTCCCCTGTAGCTCATTCCCCCAATTCACCTGTAGCTCATTCCCCCGATTCCACTGTAGCTCATTCCCCCAATTCCCCTGTAGCTCATTCCCCCGATTCCACTGTAGCTCATTCCCCCAATTCACCTGTAGCTCATTCCCCCGATTCACCTGTAGCTCATTCCCCCAATTCCCCGTAGCTCACTCCCCCAATTCACCGGTAGCTCATTCCCCAATTCCCCGTAGCTCATTCCCCCAATTCACCTGTAGCTCATTCCCCCAATTCACCTGTAGTTCATTCCCCCAATTCACCTGTAGTTCATTCCCCCAATTCCCCTGTAGCTCATTCCCCCGATTCCACTGTAGCTCATTCCCCCAATTTCCCTGTAGCTCATTCCCCCGATTCACCTGTAGCTCATTCCCCCAATTCCCCTGTAGCTCATTCCCCCAATTCACCTGTAGCTCATTCCCCCAATTCCCCTGTAGCTCATTCCCCCAATTCACCTGTAGCTCATTCCCCCGATTCCACTGTAGCTCATTCCCCCAATTCCCCTGTAGCTCATTCCCCCAATTCACCTGTAGCTCATTCCCCCAATTCCCCTGTAGCTCATTCCCCCAATTCACCTGTAGCTCATTCCCCCGATTCCACTGTAGCTCATTCCCCCAATTCACCTGTAGCTCATTCCCCCGATTCCACTGTAGCTCATTCCCCCAATTCACCTGTAGCTCATTCCCCCAATTCCTCTGTAGCTCATTCCCCCTATTCCCCTGTAGCTCATTGTGAAGAGAGATAGGGGATATGAGCCAGATAGAGGTAATGAGCAGTTTGAGCAGAGTACAGTGGCATGCGCTCTGGCAGTGGTTCTAGTTTTTAGCAATTTTTTCAGAGGTTTAAGAGCCACAGTACACACGACGTTGTGGAAAAACAACTGCGGTTTAAAATTTTTGGTAGCCCAAAATCTATTAAAATCTGAATTATTTTATATATTTGTATTGCTGCAAATGCTATCTGCATTTGAATCTGATTATGAATTATTCTAATTGCATTGCTATTAAATGTCCACGTGTGCAGCAGCAACACACTTAAAGTCATATTAGAACTGGTGCTTCCTGCAAGCAGACTTAACCTTAGATTTACTAGTTTTGCTAACAATGTGAGGCAATACAAGCACCCTACCACACTATCCAGTAACCCAACCACATACCCAGCAAACCTACCACACCTACCCAGAAACCCTACCACACTTACCCAGTAACCCTACCACACTTACCCAGTAACCCTACCACACTACCCAGTAACCCTACCACACTACCCAGTAACACTACCTCACTATCCAGTAACCCTACCACACTACCCAGTAACCCTACCACACTACCCAGTAACACTACCTCACTATCCAGTAACCCTACCACACTACCCAGTAACACTACCACACTACCCAGTAACCCTACCACACTATTCAGTAACCCTACCACATACCCAGTAACCCTACCACACTACCCGTAACCCTACCTCACTATCCAGTAGCCCTACCACACTACCCCTGTAACCCTACCTCACTACCCAGTAACCCTACCACACTACCCTGTAACCCTACCTCACTATCCAGTAGCCCTACCACACTACCCCTGTAACCCTACCTCACTACCCAGTAACCCTACCACACTACCCTGTAACCCTACCTCACTATCCAGTAGCCCTACCACACTACCCCAGTAACCCTACCACATACCCGTAACCCTACCACACTATAGCAGGTAGCTACATGTTGCAGCCAAGAAATATGAGAATAAATGAATAAAACATTAGCTAACAAATTTGTATTATTTTAGCATCTGCACTTCAGTTTCTGGGGCCTCGCATTATCGTACACGGATGCGAGGCATTTGTTTCAATTGCATGCTGGTAGAACAGTGGGTAGAACGGCCAACACCCATGCAGACTGGCAGTTATGGACTCAACAACTGCTCATGCAGGCAGGCTTGTACGTATTCCAGTTGAAGCGTTTCTCTCTCTATAAGCCCAGGCTCACACACGACTTTACACAGACACTCGAGCGCTCATTGCTAACACTAAAAGTACAAACTCCCTGGCCTCTTTCCTTTAATTTCAAACAATATTTTTTATATTTCCGATATTCCGATATTTTAGGGGGTGAAATTGAAAATAATTCTCTATAAAGTTGTCTTATTGTCAAACCAAAGTTATAAAAAAGAAATTTTTGCCCCTATAAAACAAAAAACTGACTTTCAAAATCGCTATAGTCATGTTTACAATCAAATATCTTTAATCCTACTATAAGTAGAGAACTGCGAATATTAGTTTTCATCCGTATTATTTCAACGTTTCTGATTGTAATTTCGGATAAAGTTTTGATAGGGAAATTCATCACAGACATGACACAAGCACAAATGCCACTGCCTGAGGCCTCATATTGATACAGATTAAATAAACTTTTATATACAGTTTGCACACGAGATTATAACTCCCATTAGAAGTACGTCAAAAATATTTCTATTCACTAATTTCATGGTATTAATTACTTTAAATTGATCAAACAATATGATGTCTATACGATATAAAAATAGACACGCTCCAATAGTTTAAATCTTAATTCCCGCCCTCATCGGTGCCATGGGAACGACACACTGGTTTAGCCCCCCCGTCTAGCTATTGAAATTAATTTTTGGTTTAAAAAATATCTATTTTTGTTTTAGATTCACAGTAAAACAATCAAAAAGGTATAAAAAAAGACTTTGAACTCACTCCGAAAGATATTTTATATTAATTGATTTCAAAGTAAACTGCTCAATAACACGTGAACAAAAAGCAACAGGTAGATAATTATTTCTAGCTCTCAAAAAGAACAGTAAGGAGCGATGCAGTCAAAAAGCAAGATTAAAATTAAGCTATAACACGACATCAAATCTGCGATTTGGATATAAGTACATTCAAGTCAATTCTTTTCCCTCCACTTCTGCCACACCAGCTAAACTTCACACCCTTTTATGACTCCAGTTATCTAGGCGGACTGTGTGATGTACACACATCTCCCCTCCACTTCTACCCCACCAGCTAAACTTCACACCCTTTTATGACTCCAGTTATCTAAGCGGACTGTGTGGTGTACACACATCTCCCCTCCACTTCTACCCCACCAGCTAAACTTCACACCCTTTTATGACTCCAATTATCTAAGCGGACTGTGTGATGTACACACATCTCCCCTCCACTTCTACCCCACCAGCTAAACTTCACACCCTTTTATGACTCCAATTATCTAAGCGGACTGTGTGATGTACACACATCTCCCCTCCACTTCTACCCCACCAGCTAAACTTCACACCCTTTTTTATGACTCCAGTTATCTAAGCGGACTGTGTATATCTCTTCCTTCCCTCCGCTTCTACCCCGCCAGCTAAAATTCAGTGGCCTAAATATCTGTGCGAATATCCATTGGCCTGTATCAAGTGCGACGCAATAATTATTATAACATCAATTAAAACATTTTCCAGGTCAGCAGGCCTCAAAGCCAGGATACAGTGGTATCGCACTATTTAGATTATGTATGTACCGCAAAGTTCAGGCAGTACTTCTATCAGATCTCCATGGCCGAGTAGTAAGCCAAGCTTCTAGCAAAGCTATCCTCTGGCGAGTACACTGGCGCGTACTTTAGCCGCGAGCGAATCTTACCGGCGTCGTAATAACATGTGGTACAGGCCAGGTACAATTCGTTTTTGGTAAAAGCTAATGGAACGCGGACTATAGGCGAAATGGCCATCGCTAGCAGCTCCAGCAGCCACCAGAAGATAAAGACCAGCACTAGAGGCACGGACACACCAAGCAGGCGGACACCATGAGCTCGTAGAAACGGTCGGACAAACTGAAAATTCGAATTCAATGGAGTATCGTCCGTGACCAGATAGGCCTGACCGCTAATCTGCTGGCGCATTGACGGGTCCAGCAGGCAGCGCATTGCGCACACGTGCGCCCAGGCCACGTTGCCAACGTAGACCCGTTGAATCTGGGCGTCCGGACTGCCGAGATGCGGCATCAGGCCGAAGAAACGCTTCCCGGCTCGAATAAACGTTGGTATAAATTTCAGATCGCCTTCGCCGTAGATGCCAACGGGTCGGATTATTAAAGTGCACAATGGCCGGCTGTTGTTGTTGTCGCCGCCGAAACTGGAACAATTGGCGTCTAGTACGGAGCGTTCGGCTAAACGTTTGCTAGTGGCGTAGCCATTCAACAGGTCCACCTCGCCTTTGCCGCTGCCTTCGGTGGCGTCGATGTCGGCCTCGGTGAAGCCCTCGACAGGTTTGTAGCAGCGGCCGAGCTCCGATGTGCTGGTGAAGATTAGATTTGGCACACGACACTCGCGGCAGGCGTCTATGACGTTCTGCGTGCCTGTAAGGGGGGGTGAGTGCGCGGACTAGAAACTTCCTCGATTCCTATTGGCTGGCAAGCGAGTGACCCAAACCCACTCACTCCAAACCGTAGGCTTTGAAGACTTCCTCAATGCTCATTGGCTGACACTAGTTATGTACGTTGAGGCATCACTTCACTCCTTGCACGAGGCCTCTAGCAAACCACCCCACTCCAAGCTCAAGCACTAAAGAGATCTGACTTACGCGGGAATTGCTATTGGGTTTTCATCTTTAACCCACCTCAAGTGGCACCGCCATTGGCTAATCATAGGTTTGCTTATTTCTTTACCTGAATTCTTCAAGTACAATTAGTTTGTAATTTGTAATGATGGCAAAAAATTGTAGCTATACTTGATTTATTTGGTTTCAAGCAAAACTGAAATCGTATTTTTGCCTTCTCCTCTGAGGGGGGCGCAGATCGCTAGTCTAATTTACTAAATAGAAACCGATCTCTGTGGCAAGTTCTAATGCGTTGTACGCATTAAAATCTACCCCCAACAATGTTTGGTCAGATATAGTCGCTAATAGTTTTATATATTTTTATTTTGTGTACTTCATGGTTAAAAAACTTTGCGGTACTCGGTCGGGAGCGGCAGAGGACAGACGTCAGGGGAGGAGAGCAGTGAGGGAGCGATAGTAGCTCGTAGCTACGAGCAAAATTAGAAAAAGTAAAGCAGCTGTCATCTACTAGGGGAGGGGGATCTATTGCAGATGCGGGTTCGATCTGGTCCTGTTTTAGAGAGAGAGAGAGGGAGAGAGAGCGAGTACCATTGCACTTAATTGTGCGTCCACTCCATGTGGCAGAGGAATGTTAAACAGGGAGAGGTTTCTATTGAAGGCGTTGAGTAGGGGATACGCATCGATATCCTTATTTATTGATTTCGCTATCAGGCTACTCACATAGAAAACTGGAGGCGGAGGGTGGAAGTTTTGAGATATTTCCGAATGAATTCAACAATAGATCTAAGTTACTGTCTGTAGTGCCGAATAAGTTTCCCTGCTGTATGCACTAGCGCTAAAATACTCTGCAGCTAACTTCTAATGCAACAATTTTACATTACTCTACTCAGCTGTACTCTACTCACCTCTACTCTACTCTACTCTACTCTACTCTACTCACCTCTACTCTCACTCTACTCTACCCCACTTAGTACATACTCTACTCTAACCTACCATAATCTAACCTAATCTATCCTATTCTACATCCCCTACTCTACTCTATTCTAAACCTCTCTATATCTCTTCTAATTCAAGTCAAAGTCAAAGTCGATGCTCTGATGACAATCTCACCCAAAATGTTAACGTCATTCATTCGGACCACATCCGGGTAGAGTCCCAGCTCTATCAGAGCGGCAGTGTGAATAACGCAGTCGACATTGCGAAAGGCCGGCACCAGTTGGGCCTTGTCAGTGACGTCCGCCGATACAAATCGAAGTGCAGTGGAACCGTCTGCAAACGTTTTTATGCGTAGCATTTTAATCAGCTGTCGTTTACTAAACAATTGTAGTGGTGTTTAATTAAAAATGCCGGTTTTACAAGGACAGTTAGCCCTTTTTAGACGCCTTTTACACACCTGTTAGATACCATCTGGACACCTGTTAGATACCATTTAGACACCTGTTAGATACCATTTAGACACCTGTTAGATACCATCTAGACACCTGTTAGATACCATCTAAGACACCGGTTAGATACCATTTAGACACCTGTTAGATACCATTTAGACACCTGTTAGATACCATTTAGTCACCTGTTAGATACCATTTAGACACATGTTAGATATCATCTAGACACCTGTTAGATACCATCTAGACACCTGTTAGATACCATCTAGACACCTGTTAGATACCATCTAGACACCTGTTAGATACCATCTAGACAAACCTGTTAAAACCTGTTAGATACCATCTAGACACCTTTTAGATACCATCTAGACAAACCTGTTAAAACCTGTTAGATACCATCTAGACACCTGTTAGATACCATCTAGACACTTGTTTTAGATGTCATCTAGACACCTGTTAGATACCATCTAGACACTTGTTTTAGATGTCATCTAGACACCTGTTAGACACCTGTTAGACACCGGTCCTAATTAATCACACTAACCGGTATCATCCAGACAGAAGCCAGCGGGCAGGGGCCGAATATCCAGTGCAATAATAACGGCCACCTCTGAGCAGCTCGCCAGCTGTTTAATCAGCTTCTTTCCTAGAAAGCCGCTGCCGCCGGTCACCAGAACTGTAGCCCGTGGCTGAACTGCGGACCGCCTATTGCTGCTATTAGCACTAATCATGACTGCTCAAGCTTGTAAAGAACTGCGCGTACACTGCGCTTCAAATTTTGCTTTTCCACAATGGTAAAAAAATGAATTGCGCTCGAAAATTTTCTTCGAAGCTATCTGGGAATCACCAGTTGGCATGTTATATAGCTAAGGGAATTCTGCTTGGCTAGAGAGGGATACCGAGGTGGGGGGGGGGGTGGCTGTACTGCTAGTCGGTTGGCTCTCTTTTTCTCTGCGAGCCACTCAAATGGCTTGAAACAATGGGGAATAGAGCAAAACGATTACTTTATAGATTAATATTTCGTATATATTGTTACTTGTAAGCCAGCTCATTGGCTTAAGTATAAGACCCAGCCAACCCCACACCTTACAGCGGCGATCAGGGACAGATTTCAGTCGGTCGGTTAAAACAAGATTAAATAATAAAATTTGATTTTCATACGTTATTTCGGAGCTTAGCGGGCTAAAATCAACTGATGTGAGTGCCATTTTGTAGTATGGTTCTAATACTATTTATAATACATACTCATTAGTATGAGTAACCGATTGGGTTTAAAATTTGATAGACGACAAACATCTTGGTTTAGAGTGTCAAATGTGCCAGTTTGAGTAGCAGCTGCACCAGTCAGTCGGCATGGGCCATAGACAGAAGCTAGAAGGCCTGTCTAACCTAAACCCGATCCCAAACCTTCTAGACAGAAGCTAGAAGGCCTGTCTAACCTAAACCCGATCCCAAAGATCATGCTAGGCGAACTTTCTTCTCTCTCAACTCCCCTATTTGGGTCAGGTAGACAGGCCTAGCTAATATGGGTAATTTTACCTCACCAAATAAATCAAAGTCATGACCCAGTAGTGCAGATTAGTCGAAACACGATCAAGGTAACTAGGAAGTGGTTCCATCCCAAAAAAATGGGATAGATGATTCTTGCACACCTGACTGACTGAGTGACATTGATGAGTGCTTTAACGAAGCCATGAAAATGGAGACAGGAATTCATGCAAAGATCCACACACACAAGAATAAAGCGCTTGCATTTGGTTCTTTTCACTCGTCTGTAAAAAACGTAGTTTAAAAATCCTAAACACAAATTGAAAAGAGCTTTGATCCCTTATAAGTACAGGTGAAGCATGTACTTTTTAGGATTATAAAGAACCTACAAGAGCCAATAAAGAACGCTTATGCATTTACTATGGTCTTGAGAAATAGATTCAGATTTTGCCACAGATACTATATATCTGTGGATTTTCCTTGTTCGAAGTTGTCTATGGCGAAAGCACAGATACTAAAATGACTAGATGGGCCACTCAGGCATATATACTTAGTAAAACAGTTTTCTACTTTCAGTTCAGTAGCAAAGAAGAATACGTAAGCTATTTTATAAAAATAAAGGCAGCTGAAATGACTTCTGGTAAGTTTAGAAGCCCAAGCTTGCAGGCGTAAGCAACTTGCTAATTGGTCCAGCAATAATGTACATTAGCCAGTCCACTGAAATGTACATGGCAGCTTTTAGGCTGGAATTCCGAGAAAGGCAATTAAAATTGGGGCGGGGGATAGTAGTGTTAAGTCGCGGTTTGAGGGAGGGTTTAAGTTGGGGGGGCAAGACCCAATAAATGAGCCTTGGCTTTAAAATACATTAAGATGCTTCTGTTTAACTTACTACTGAACTGAAAGTAGCTTACACGCAAATTTAGGCCTAATTAGTTATTATAGTATCTGTGGGCGAAGCCACCAAATTCAGCGCAAGAGATACAACAGTTGCACGTTCTTTAACGACCTCCAGATCATTTCTAAGAAAGCTAATTCATCCGCAATTATTTTTTCTACTTCGAAGTTGCTAGAACTCTACTATTAGTAGACCGATCGGATTTTATTCGAAAAATAAGACAAAATTTACAGATTTAATTGTCTTTTATAAGTCCTGTCCTGTCCACCGTGAAGTTGCGGGCTTGAGGTGCGGCGTTATTTTAAAACTTCTCTTAAGCGCATCTTATTAGCCTCTATCCATAGCTACAATTATACTCTGGCTCATATTTAGACCGAAATATGAGAATTTACACCATACAAGCTGCGGTAAAGCAAAGAAGCTTTTGTTGTGCGGTTTTTGCGTTTCGCGCATTTCGTTTGACAGCTAACTTTAATTTATCTGAGCCTCCAAAGCTGCCTGCTGGATGAAAGCCAATTAAAGAGAGGCTGACAGAGAACACACGAGGGTGGTATCACACCTACTTTTAAACTGTAGACTATGATTGTGCTCCGCTCAGATCTGAAAGCTAAAATCTTATCTTCTATAATTCTAAGAAATGAAATTCATGCGTTTTCGCAAACGATTGATCTTAGCCGCTGTCTGCTTGGTTGTAACTTTAATCTGCTGTCTGCGAACAGGTCTCAGGCGCTATGCCTATTATGGAGAGCACTTCAAATGTCAGCCAGTGATGACGTCATCATTGCGGAGACCCTGGCGAAGTTGGCCAAGGATTCGCCCAACTGATCCGTGGAACTTGCCGCCGTTGGTGCCACCGAGTCAGCTGACTTGGTGCGTTCTTTGTTGGCTTAAATTTATTGTTTTTGACACTGAGAGTGACAGCAGTCTGTGACCGTCTAGTTATGAAAGAGGTGACAGAATTGTCTATTAACACAGGGAGTGACACAGTTCTGTAGCACACAGATTCACGGGAGTGACACAGTTCTGTAGCACACAGATTCACGGGAGTGACACAGTTCTGTAGCACACAGATTCACGGGAGTGACACAGTTCTGTAGCACACAGATTCACGGGAGTGACACAGTTCTGTAGCACACAGATTCACGGGAGTCACACAGTTCTGTAGCACACAGATTCACGGGAGTGACACAGTTCTGTAGCACACAGATTCACGGGAGTCACACAGTTCTGTAGCACACAGATTCACGGGAGTCACACAGTTCTGTAGCACACAGATTCACGGGAGTCACACAGTTCTGTAGCACACAGATTCACGGGATTGACACAGTTCTGTAGCACACAGATTCACGGGAGTGACACAGTTCTGTAGCACACAGATTCACGGGAGTCACACAGTTCTGTAGCACACAGATTCACGGGAGTGACACAGTTCTGTAGCACACAGATTCACGGGAGTGACACAGTTCTGTAGCACACAGATTCACGGGAGTCACACAGTTCTGTAGCACACAGATTCACGGGAGTGACACAGTTCTGTAGCACACAGATTCACGGGAGTGACACAGTTCTGTAGCACACAGATTCACGGGAGTCACACAGTTCTGTAGCACACAGATTCACGGGAGTGACACAGTTCTGTAGCACACAGATTCACGGGAGTCACACAGTTCTGTAGCACACAGATTCACGGGAGTGACACAGTTCTGTAGCACACAGATTCACGGGAGTGACACAGTTCTGTAGCACACAGATTCACGGGAGTGACACAGTTCTGTAACACAAAAAAAGCAAGTCATTAACACCACCGTTTTCCAGCAAGTCCCAGCTAAAAGATCGCAGAGGTTCCAGTCGGCATCAAGGAGTCCAAGACTTATACACAGCCCAGTTCCCAGTTCCAGCTGTGCCAATGAGCACGGCAACTGCTTCCGACTCCATCGCTATCAACCTAGTGATCATAGTGAAATCTGCAATAGGCAACTTTGCTTCTAGAAGAGCGATTCGATCAACATGGGGCAATCCGCAGTTTTGGCCTGAAGGCACCCTGTTGAGGTTCACTGTCGGATCGCCAGATAAGGCCGAAGTCATGACGCAGCTGCTGAAGAAGTGTCGGCAGTTTGGCGATGTCATCGTTCACGGTGGAGGCGACGGGTACAGGTGAGTGATTTCGCTAAATCATATTCACAATAATCATGGCTAATGGTTCTCAAAAATCATCATCACTAAATGATTGTCAATAATCATCAACAAAAAATAATTCTCAATAATCATCATCTATAAATGATTCTCAATAATCGTCATGACTAAATGATTCTCAATAATCATCATCACTAAATGATTCTCAATAATCATTATCACTAAATGATTCCCAATAATCATCATGACTAAGTGATTCCCAATAATCATCATGACTAAATGATTCCCAATAATCATCATGACTAAATGATTGTCAATAATCATCATCACTAAGTGATTCTCAATAATCATCATCACTAAGTGATTCTCAATAATCATCATGACTAAATGATTCTCAATAATCATCATCACTAAGTGATTCTCAATAATCATGACTAAATGATTCTTAATAATCATCATGACTAAATGATTCTCAATAATCATCATCACTAAGTGATTCTCACTAATCATCATCACTAAATGATTCTCAATAATCATCATGACTAAATGATTCTCAATAATCATCATGACTAAATGATTCTCAATAATCATCATGACTAAATGATTGTCAATAATCATCATCACTAAATGATTCTCAGTAATCATTATCACTAAATGATTCTCAATAATCATCATGACTAAATGATTATCAATAATCATTATCACTAAGTGATTCCCAATAATCATCATGACTAAGTGATTCCCAATAATCATCATGACTAAATGATTCCCAATAATCATCATGACTAAATGATTGTCAATAATCATCATCACTAAGTGATTCTCAATAATCATCATCACTAAGTGATTCTCAATAATCATCATGACTAAATGATTCTCAATAATCATCATCACTAAGTGATTCTCAATAATCATGACTAAATGATTCTTAATAATCATCATGACTAAATGATTCTCAATAATCATCATCACTAAGTGATTCTCACTAATCATCATCACTAAATGATTCTCAATAATCATTATCACTAAATGATTCCCAATAATCATCATGACTAAGTGATTCCCAATAATCATCATGACTAAATGATTCCCAATAATCATCATGACTAAATGATTGTCAATAATCATCATCACTAAGTGATTCTCAATAATCATCATCACTAAGTGATTCTCAATAATCATCATGACTAAATGATTCTCAATAATCATCATCACTAAGTGATTCTCAATAATCATGACTAAATGATTCTTAATAATCATCATGACTAAATGATTCTCAATAATCATCATCACTAAGTGATTCTCACTAATCATCATCACTAAATGATTCTCAATAATCATCATGACTAAATGATTCTCAATAATCATCATGACTAAATGATTCTCAATAATCATCATGACTAAATGATTCTCAGTAATCATCATGACTAAATGATTCTCAATAATTATCATCACTAAATGATTCTCAGTAATCATCATGACTAAATGATTCTCAATAATCATCATGACTAAATGATTCTCAATAATCATCATCACTAAATGATTCTCAGTAATCATCATGACTAAATGATTCTCAATAATCATCATGACTAAATGATTCTCAATAATCATCATGACTAAATGATTCTCAATAATCATCATGACTAAATGATTCTCAATAATCATCATGACTAAATGATTCTTAATAATCATCATGACTAAATGATTGTCAATAATCATCATCACTAAGTGATTCTCAATAATCATCATGACTAAATGATTGTCAATAATCATCATCACTAAATGATTCTCAATAATCATCATCACTAAGTGATTCCCAATAATCATCATGACTAAATGATTGGCAATAATCATCATGACTAAATGATTCTCAATAATCATCATGACTAAATGATTGGCAATAATCATCATGACTAAATGATTCTCAATAATCATCATGACTAAATGATTGTCAGTAATCATCATCACTAAGTGATTCTCAATAATCATCATGACTAAATGATTGTCAATAATCATCATGACTAAATGATTCTCAATAATCATCATGACTAAATGATTGGCAATAATCATCATGACTAAATGATTCTCAATAATCATCATCACTAAATGATTCTCAATAATCATCATCACTAAATGATTCTCAATAATCATCATGACTAAATGATTGGCAATAATCATCATGACTAAATGATTCTCAATAATCATCATGACTAAATTATTGGCAATAATCATCATGACTAAATGATTCTCAATAATCACCATGACTAAATGATTGGCAATAATCATCATGACTAAATGATTCTCAATAATCATCATCACTAAATGATTCTCAATAATCATCATGACTAAATGATTGGCAATAATCATCATGACTAAATGATTGTCAATAATCATCATCACTAAATGATTCTCAATAATCATCATCACTAAATGATTCTCAATAGTCATCATCACTAAGTGATTCCCAATAATCATCATGACTAAATGATTGGCAATAATCATCATGACTAAATGATTGTCAATAATCATCATCACTAAATGATTCTCAATAATCATCATGACTAAATGATTGGCAATAATCATCATGACTAAATGATTCTCAATAATCATCATGACTAAATGATTGGCAATAATCATCATGACTAAATGATTCTCAATAATCATCATGACTAAATGATTGGCAATAATCATCATGACTAAATGATTCTCAATAATCATCATCACTAAATGATTCTCAATAATCATCATGACTAAATGATTGGCAATAATCATCATGACTAAATGATTCTCAATAATTATCATCACTAAATGATTCTCAATAATCATCATCACTAAATGATTCTCAATAATCATCATCACTAAATGATTCTCACTAATCAGCACATAAACTCCAGTTCCATTCCCTCATACAGGAACAACACGGTCAAGACGCTCTCCAGTTTAGTCTGGGCCAGCCGCCACCTTCCCAAGGCAGGCTCATCCCGCCGGCTCGTGCTTCTATCAGACGATGACCTTCTAATGAACCCATTCGCAGCCGGCCCCCTGTTAAGCAGCGTCGCTGCCGCAGTCTCAAGAAACGGCCAAGAAAACTTTCTAGCAGGAAATTGCATCTCCAATTCAATTCCGATTCGAACTCCGGACCACAAGTGGTCAATCAATCGATCAGATTATTCCCCAGAAACCTATCCCGACTACATATCGGCAGGTTGGCTAGTCATGCCTAGCCGACTATTGAAACGGTTGCTATGGACGGCTAATCGAGTTAAACCTAGACTGCCATTCGACGATGTCTACTTGGGCTTGTTGGCCGCTAAGCTGAGATTAACGCTGGTCTGCCTGACTGAACTGCTGGATTTGGGCCAAGTTGCTAAGCTAAACCCGCA
This sequence comes from Macrostomum lignano, assembly GCA_002269645.1. Lineage (NCBI taxonomy): Eukaryota > Metazoa > Platyhelminthes > Macrostomidae > Macrostomum > Macrostomum lignano. The sequence goes on along the minus strand of NIVC01000173.1, from coordinate 88,275 downwards.
GCAGCCATTATTGGCCAAGCATGGCTACGGATTGAAGCCGGAAGGTCGCGATCCCGGGCCGGCTAGATTGCTGCAAGATTGGCAGAGTTTGATGCGAGTGCACTGCAATTAATAATGCGGATTTTGGCTAATAGTTTATTAAGCTGTTGAAATGTCGCCCTTGTTGATGTGCAATCAATGTCTACAGGTCTTGATAGCAGACCAGATTAGAATGAGTCGCATGAGTAAACTTCGGGTCATTGAGGATATTTGGGTCACGGGTGGCATTGAAATCATGATAATTTTTTCATATAGGTCATTCTAGTCGGGTCATGGGTAGAGTATGGGTCATATTATAATCGGGTCATGGGAGATATAGGTCATGCTAGTAGTAGGGTCATGGGTAGAATATGGGTCTTGCTATATAGTCGGGTCATGCTAGTTGGGTCATGGGTAGAATATGGGTCATATTATAGTCGAGTCATGGGTAGAATATTGGTCATGCTATAGTCGGGTCATGGGAGATATGGGTCATGCTAGTAGTAGGGTCATGGGTAGGGGGGCCGTAGCCCATGCAGCGGTAGCGCAGCTGCTCTGATATGCCAGCGGCCCAGGCTCGATTCCAAGTGCAGTCACATTAATTTGGGGCTGAATTGGAATCTCGGCTTGGCTCTGCTCGTGCAATTAACGGCCTTGAGAGCCAACCCCCCAAGGCGCAGTGAAGTGTGCATGCCTAACGATAAAATAAAGTTAGGGCCGCTGTACACTCCTGTGTGAGTGTGTGCCTGCGTACGTATCCGCGCGCTTGTATGCCTGCTCAGGGGAGTCGGCGGAATGGGCAGTAATGCCTCTCGCCGGTTGTGTGCCTATGTCGCTTAAAGTGCGCCAGGGTGCACACAACCCCCTGCCTCTAATAAAAAAGGGTCATGGGTAGAATATGGGTCATGCTAGTCGATTCATGGGTAGAATATGGGTCATGCTAGTCGATTCATGGGTAGAATATGGGTCATGCTAGTCGATTCATGGGTAGAATATGGGTCATGCTAGTCGGGTCATGGGAGATATGGGTCATGCTAGTCGGGTCATGGGAGATATGGGTCATGCTAGTAGTAGTAGGGTCATGGGTAGAATATGGGTCATGCTAGTCGGGTCATGGGTAGAATATGGGTCATGCTAGTCGGGTCATGGGTAGAATATGGGTCATGCTAGTCGGGTCATGGGTAGAATATGGGTCATGCTAGTCGGGTCATGGGTAGAATATGGGTCATGCTAGTCGGGTCATGGGTAGAATATGGGTCATGCTAGTCGGGTCATGGGTAGAATATCAGTCATGCTAGTCGGGTCATGGGTAGAATATGGGTCATGCTAGTCGGGTCATGGGTAGAATATCAGTCATGCTAGTCGGGTCATGGGTAGAATATGGGTCATGCTAGTCGGGTCATGGGTAGAATATGGGTCATGCTAGTCGGGTCTTGGGTAGAATATGGGTCATGCTAGTCGGGTCTTGGGTAGAATATGGGTCATGCTAGTCGGGTCATGGGTAGAAAATGGGTCATGCTGGTCGGGTAGATATGCAAGCAGACAAGCCATCCCATATGTCCTTCCGCGAGCTACAGATAGAACCGTGTGAGTAATTTTGATCGCGTTTTTTGGCCAAAATGGTTATTATTACATGTGCTTGCACTTTTAATGTCATAATTGCTTAGCTAAGATTGAAATGTGATATTTAATATTGTAAATATATACCATTGAAATACGGCATGTAATTTTAACTTCACTTGCGTTGGATTCAAGTAGCAATGGACCCAGAGTTTTATTGGCAATTTAATGACTATAACCGATTCAAATTTAAAGAGCAGGAAGTCCTTTGTTAAACTAAGAAAGAAATGCAGTCAGGAAGGAGCTGCCCTGAAAGAAGTTTTGGACTTGATGGATAGCCCAGTTACCGATAATAATAGTAATTATAATAAGAGGAATTTTCGATTTTATTAAAAACTCTAACTTTTACAGTTGAACTGACACTTTTGAATTGGTGCGAAATTAGCACAACCGAATTAACAAAATAAATAGTAAAAAACACTACAAGCTGCAGGAATATTTTTTATGTTGGAACTGCAGGAAAGTTGACTCAACTAAGCCAAGTTAAGGAAACCAAAATCAAGAGATTTTTATTATTAGAAACACAAAAAACCTGAAACCATATACTGTACATACTACTGGCAAACTACTAATACAGTAGTGTGCGTAGGCAATAAAAATAAAATAGTTTAATTAGTACAAAATTATTCCGACATTTCTATGGAAATAAAAAATATAGTAAAAACCCGGAAGATACTACTTAAACTAATCCAATAAGTAGTGTGTGTTGATCAGGGCTCAGCATCTCTCTTCTCTCCCCCCATTGACAATGTCTCAACGAGTTGTTGGGCAATGGCAAATCAGAATGTAAGGCGCTAAACCGCCCACTTACTAAATTCCCTAACCGAATTGACATTAATATTACATGTGCATAAATATAGATTCCAAAATCCCAGAATGGAAAGGAACAAAAGTCCATTAGTAAGTGCAAGCAGTCAAGCACACAGTTCAAGGCTGGTCGCTGGGCTCTTGAACAACCACCAGTAGATAGTCCTGATCAGGAGCCACCATAATTTCATTTTTACGCGATCGAAGCCTCAGGAACACCAAATCATTGCTGGGATCCAGATCCCGGACAACAGACCGGGCCTTCAATGCCAGCTGTTGGATCAGGGAGCAGTACTGCACAGTGAGGCTGGTATCAGAGAAAGTACTACGAATCGGGATCCCATCGTAGTTGACAATGATCACCCCAGTGACGCCTTTATGCGACTGGATTCGCTTGAATGTCTCTTCGACCTCCGCCTGGAATGCAAAGAAAAAAAAAATCATTAACTATTTTTTCCTCAAAATTTTTACATTTCAAGGTTAGAACTCTGACTACACTACTTAACAGTAGTAGGCAGTAGACTTATTAAAGGATAACTCTATTTTTTAACGACTAATCAATTGTTACACCTGTTCTAATGGGCTCAGCCGCAGAGATTGCTGTTAAGTCCAAGGACTGAGGCGTCGCCACACACACCTTCAATTACCCCAGCTAATGCTGGCACCCATTTTACCAGCTGGGTGAACTGAAGCAATGCAGAGTTAAGTGTCTTGCTCAGGGACACAAATTGTCCCAAGTGCGTCGGGAATGGAACCACCGACCTTACAGTTGGGAGTTGGGCACTTTAACCACAAGGCTACACCATAATCGGGTCAATTTCGCCTATGTCACTCTTCAAAATGACATTTTTGGAATTTCTATCCTTTTTTGGTGTGTTTGAAAGTGAACGAGCATTGTGAAATACAAACTTATAAAACTATATTTATAAATATTTATTTGGTTTTAATAAAGTATTATTCTAGTATAACATACTGTTTATTAAGCAGGCGAATTACACTGAATTGAACATTACAATAAAAAGCCTGGAAATTGATGCAAAAATTATATAATTGGCAGGAGATCAAAAGTTGAACATTTTAGCAAACAACAAAAAGTTAAATGTTAGTGCAAAGTACAGTACCAAGTAATCAATGTGATAATGCTTACTATTAAGGGCCAACCATCAACAAGGCTCACTGGAATTAAACAAAATATCAAATTAAAATTAAAATTTTATTAAAAATTAAATAAAATCAACTATTTTTAAAACACAATTTATAAAATAATAATTTCATTTGGTAAAATAAACAACATGAAAAATGGACACATTGCCTTATTTGGCACAACAGTAAGAGTGAGGGCCAATAAATGGCTATTAATCAACCAGTTTAGGTTGCATTTGTTAAAATAATTATAAATTGTTTAGGTGTTATTTCTAAAATTCCCAAACTTTGAAGATGCCATTCCCAGAGTTAAATAGTGCTAATTCTTTTTTTCAACCTTAAATTGACAATCTTACAAAAAACACCTATATATGAAGTTTAAGCAGAGGTGACACTTGAAAACAGAAATTTAAAGTGAGCCTATTACACAAACAAGAGAGACAATTTGCCATTAAAAATAGTCAAGTTGGTTCAATTATGAATGTACAACATTCGACCAACCCAGGAAAGGGTATAGCACAGCAAGAAAACTAAGCAAATTGATGGTATTAGCAGGGCATAATATACTGGTCCTTGTTCATTAATAGATTCAAGAGTTGGAAAAGACTGCATGACAGATATTGCTAGTCTAGGCAGTAGACGATGACTCCTCCAGATATCTTTCAGAAATTGTCCGAGATACGTAGAACAAAAATATCCAACTGATTAGTATGATTGCCAATAGAAGGAAGTTCAAAAGGTATCCAATTGCATGTCGACTATAGGAATACATTTTGCTGCATCATGAAAATTGTGTTTATTTTTGTCAAAAAAAAACATAAAATGTAATCTTTATAGATTAAACAAATGAAAGCAAAGTCAAAACAACTAAATAAATATTCTAAATTGACTAATTTAATTATCTGAGATATTATTAAATACATCTTTGCTAAAGCAAGGAGATAAAACAAAAATATACTTGATACTTAATGATGCATTATATTGATTATAAAAGAGGGTCACAAACATAAAAATGATGCAAGTGAATAAATTAGGGTTAGGGTAAGAACTGCTGTCCTAGCATACAATAAGGGTACTTGCCATTTTTCAGCATATATCAATATACATCTCACTATGGTATATCCCACTATATATGACACATTGGAAACATTATGTCAATGACATATTTTTAGTCCTAGCCTATAAACAAGGTCCTGTATTTTTCTCCCACTAGACCCATACACTAGGCCCTAGGCCCTAACAAATAATCCAAACTATGGTGTTTATACAATCCACCTATACTAAATGTCTAATATACTCTAACTTTATCTAAAAAAATATTTTAGGCCTAAGTAAAAATATTTTTTAATTTATAGAAAGATCTGGCTTTTATTTTATACTGATAGGGGAACTATGTTAGATATAGGCCTAGTTATTGGATTTCATATTGTTAAAACAAAGTTATAGGAAATTAATTAGCTATAGGCCTAGAGAGATTTTAGGCCCTAGCCTAGATAGGCCCCTATGGATATGGATAGGCTATAGGAAAAATATATAGGGCCTACCTAGCCTATGGCTGTAATAGATATAGGCCTTTATTGCACAACCTAATTATTTACAGAGCAATTTGGTACCTTACAAAACAAAAAATAGGTAAAATAGGCCTACTTGTCTACAGTCTTAGAAACTAAGCTAAGCCTAATGACACTTAGGACTTAACAAGTAACTCGAGCAATTGTTGCGCAGAACTGCTCCTGCAACTTATTATTTATAAAAACTTCTTTAAATAAAAAACAATTTATTATACTGTGACAGAGACACGAGTCTAGTAGTCTGCTCGACTACTCCATCACTGTAAGTGTAAGACCTTGGCCCGCGCCAAGTAATTTGCAAAAAATGAATGTGTGATGCTTAAGTCAAATCTTGTAATTTATTCAGGAGTGGCAACCCAAATAATTGACCATTATTTGGTTTGAATTATGGAAAACAGAAAAAAATCATAAATAAATGCTTCCAGAAGTCAATCATCGCAGGAAAGCACACTAAAATGCGTCTTTTTACCCACGTTGCTAAGCAACACAGTTTGATGTTTGTTAAACTAAATGACATCAACCGTTTTTTAACTTTGGAATTACTTAATTTATTTACTGAACTAACTGTATCGGCGGCTTTTATCTACGATTACTTCATTCGTCCATTTTAACGATTGACTTTTTATAAAGTTATTTAGCGCAATTTTGAATTGCTTCTCAAACACTGTTTTACATTACCCATTGAAGCATGTAACGTGAGCATTGCGTTATGTCTGTTCTTAGTGAAGAAAGCGGCTCTTCTGTCTTGACAGGTGATACGGGTGACACTGAAGACTTCTGGAATAAAAAGAAAGAAAGGTAAATTTGTTTTCGCCTGCTTCAAACGTCATAATTATGAAATTCAAATGTTTAATTTGATTTTTTGAATCGAGGTTTCTAGCATGCAATGCGAATAAAATAATATCTTATTGCAGCCTTCGTTCATTGAAGCAGACAGTAAGAAATGGCAAGCGAAATTTGTTGATAAAGAGAACAACTCCAGCTTTTGGACGGTGAGTCATAAAAAAATTTTAGGAATTAATTTTACAATACCAAACTCACACACCCGGCCCGGCCAACACGCAATCGCAACCAACAGCAGCCCGGGTGGTAGCTACGCCCGCCAGCGCCAGCAGCAGTTGCAGCAGCAGCAACAGGCCAAGCGCCTATCCACCATACACGAGCCGCGCACCATCGATCACAGCAACTATCGCAACTATTTGAGGCGTCGTTTTCCACACATCACCGGCAATGGAAATCGGCGTCGATCAACAAAATCTCCGGCTTCGTCTCTGCCGGAAAATGACGACGATGATGTGCCACTGAGCGAGTACGCGTCAGTTGTGCGACCGTCTGGCAGGTTGGCCGGGGGCGCGGCGGCAGCGGCAGCGGCGGCGACGTCGGCGTCCCGACCATCGATGAGGCTGAAGCCGGGACGATCGCGCGAAAAATCAGATAATTTGGAAGACGACGTGAGCTTAGAGGCGCTAGAGTATATTTGTTATGTTACTATTTTTACCTGTAAAATGCAGAAAACTGACATTGTGCATCACTTCAGACGCTGGAGAGTTACATCTACTTCTGCGAGAATCGCCAATTCGCCTATGATTTTGTTGACGGATTTATCAATCAGCACCTAGATGAGGACGAGATACCGGATGTGCTGATCGACAGCGTGAGCAGTTTGAGGGTGAGTTTCGGACAAAGGGGGTTGGGAAGACAGACAGACAGACAGACAGACAGACAGACAGACAGACAGACAGACAGACAGACAGACAGACAGACAGACAGACAGACAGACAGACAGACAGATAGACAGACAGGCAGACAGGCAGACAGACAGGCAGACATTCTGTTGCTACGCAGGAGCCGCCGCAGTTCCGCCAGCCGAGAGCCAGGGACGCCGCCACCACAAACGGTTTGGACTCGGCCCGCTCGAACGATTCCGGCGTTGGCGGCTTCCGCGGTCGTCGCGTGGGTTTCCGAGGCCTTCAACCGCTGCCACCGGTGCAGCGAGGCGCGGCGTCAGCGGCTGGCCCAGTTGACGACGGCTTCAACGACGACCTCAACGATGAGGATAGTCCGGAAGTGGCCGAAATTTTGCGCGCCGCGGCTGCTGCAAGGCATCGGGATCAGGTGCGCTGCTAGTTTGAATAAACATCTACTTTCTAGTTTAAATTTAAACATCCTACCTGAACACCCCTCCTGAATACCCCCCCCCTGAACACCCTCCTGAACATCCATCCTGAACGCCCCACCTGAACGCCCTTCCTGAACAGCCCCCCCCCTGAACACTCGCTTGAATACCCCTCCTGAACACCCTCCTGAACACCCCACCTGAACACTCCTCCTGAATACCCCTCCTGAACACCCCTCCTGAACACCCCTCCTGAACACCCCTCCTGAACACCCCACCTGAACACTCCTCCTGAATACCCCTCCTGAACACCCCTTCTGAACACCCTCCTCCTGAATACCCCTCCTGAACACCCTCCTGAACACCCCCTCCTGAACACCCCTCCTGAACACCCCTCCTGAACACCCCTCCTGAACACCCTCCTGAACACCCCTCCTGAACACCCTCCTGAATACCCCTCCTGAACACCCCTCCTGAACACCCTCCTGAACACCCCTCCTGAACACCCTCCTGAATACCCCTCCTGAACACCCCTCCTGGACACCCCACCTGAACACCCCTCCTGAACACCCCACCTGAACACCCCTCCTGAACACCCCTCCTGAACACTCCTCCTGAATACCCCTCCTGAACACCCCTTCTGAACACCCTCCTCCTGAATACCCCTCCTGAACACCCTCCTGAACACCCCCTCCTGAACACCCCTCCTGAACACCCCTCCTGAACACCCTCCTGAACACCCCTCCTGAACACCCTCCTGAATACCCCTCCTGAACACCCCTCCTGAACACCCCACCTGAACACCCCTCCTGAACACCCCACCTGAACACCCCTCCTGAACATCTATCAGGCCCGTCGCCGGGTCTCCTCCCCGACTCTTTCGTCTCAATCGTCTCTGTCGCTGCTTGGCGGTCGCCGCGCGTCGCCCCGAGACGCCACTTCAGTGGACGCAATGCAGCAGCTGTTCCGGGAGATCTTGCCCGACATCATGCGAGACGTCGCATCCGAAGCTGTTGTGGAAATTTCTCAAGGCATCGTTAATAAAATTGACATTGTTGATATAATGGCGCCGCATATTCTTGACGAGACGCTGAACGAGCTCATTGTTGAACTGTGCAGCGAGTCTATTAAACACATGGCTATGCAGGTGAGTTGCGGTTCTGCATAAATCAACGGTTTTTTATTTAATCACTGCTTAAACTCGGATTTTGGATTTCAGGAGATAGAAGGGTGAGAGAGGAGAGAGAGGAGAGAGAAAGCAGGAGATAGAAGGGTGAGAGAGGAGAGAGAGGAGAGAGAAATCAGGAGATAGAAGGGTGAGAGAGGAGAGAGAGTGACGCTAAAAAAAACTGATGCAGGACAGTGGAAAAAGTGAATTTAACCAGAATGAATAATCATTTTCCAGGAAGTGGCGGTCAGCTATCACTACGACATATTCATCGAACTGGTTGACGAGCTCGTCATGGAATACGGGCCGGGTATTGCTAGGAAAGCGGTCGGAGAGGACTTCTTGGATAGTCTACTGGACGAACTGGTTGAACCCGTAGCCGACGCGATGGCGGCGGAGGTGGCGGCGGATCTGCTGGCCGAATATGACACTAGATTGAGGCGAAGGGACTTGAAAGAGGTGAGGCCTGAGGTCTGAGATTGGTATTAGAGTGGGTGTTCTGCTGTTATACTTATTGATACTTGGCTATTTGGAGATGCTAGAGACTGTTCTATATGGTGTTAGATGGAGAGTGTTCTATGGTGTTAGCTATGGTGTTAGATTGAGAGCCTTCCATATTATTAGATTGAGAGCCTTCCATATTGTTAGATTGAGAGCCTTCCATGTTGTTAGCTTGAGAGCCTTCCATGTTGTTAGCTTGAGAGCCTTCCATGTTGTTAGCTTGAGAGCCTTCCATGTTGTTAGCTTGAGAGCCTTCCATGTTGTTAGCTTGAGAGCCTTCCATGTTGTTAGATGCCTTCCATGTTGTTAGATGCCTTCCATGTTGTTAGCTTGAGAGCCTTCCATGTTGTTAGATGCCTTCCATGTTGTTAGATGCCTTCCATGTTGTTAGCTTGAGAGCCTTCCATGTTGTTAGATGCCTTCCATATTGTTAGATTGAGAGCCTTCCATGTTGTTAGATTGAGAGCCTTCCATATTGTTAGATTGAGAGCCTTCCATGTTGTTAGATTGAGAGCCTTCCATATTGTTAGATTGAGAGCCTTCCATGTTGTTAGATTGAGAGCCTTCCATATTGTTAGATTGAGAGCCTTCCATGTTGTTAGATTGAGAGCCTTCCATGTTGTTAGATTGAGAGCGTTTCCCCTCATCTACTCCTGACCCCGCCATCCCTCCCGCAGATCAAGCGTACGGCCAAAGAGAAGCCGCTGGAGACCCTGATCTTTCAACAGCTGATCGAGAAGCTGGCTCAGGGTGACTCCTTGCTCATCACCAGCGGAACTCTGCATCATTTTGTCGAAGCTACAGAACTGGACATTCTGTTGAAACAGCTCAACCAAGTGGCTCGAGCTAGACGACTGACTCTGGAGAGCCAGCCCGTCAGGGCCCTGCACCAGCGACTATTCACCGACGCTGCACTCGGCGTCATCACTGACGAGCTGCTCGACCAGGTGGACGCCGATCTGGCCGATCTGGACTTTGACGAGGTAGAGGATGCCAGACAAAAACGGTGAGCTAATGAATTGCTGTGTCCGAGAGCACCTGTCTGTCCCTGGAAATCTTCAACCTGCCTTCCGAGAACTTCCAATCTGTTTCTGTCCGAGAAACTTCAACCTCTCTGTCCAAGAACTCCCAAACCTCTTTTTCCGAAAACATCCAACCTCTCTGTCCAAGAACCTCCAACCTGTCTATCCGAGAACCACCAACATGTCTCTCAGAGAAACTCAAACTCGTCTGTCCGAGAACCTCCAACCTGTCTCTGTCTGAGAACTCTCAACCTGTCTGTCCGAGAACCCTCAAACCTCTGTCCGAAAACATCCAACCTCCGCTGTCCAAGGACCTCCAACATGTCTGTCCGAGAAACTCCAACCTGTCTGTCCAAAGTTATCCGAAAGCATAAAAAACCTGCTTGAGTTTTTCCAACCACGTCTACGGAAACCAACAACCTTTTCTCATTTCAAATTCATTTTCAGTTATATCAAGGACATACCAACAATCTATACTGCAAGCATGGACACTTGAACTCGTATCCTTCCTAATAACTCAGACTAACAGTTTAAACAAAATGCAGCAACTGGAGTCGTAATTGATCGATTGTTCTTTGTTCTTCCTCAATTTTTAACACATCAAATACATGTGGTCAGTGCTGTTGCTGCAATCGCAGTTTTATTGAATATGTTTCCGTCTAACTATATGTAATGTAATGTAAATTATCTATTTATTTTCGATCTTGTAATAAAACTAAGTTTGAAACACTCATATGCGCTCCAGCTCCGTGTAAATTTTTTTAAAGTTCGTATATTAGAACTGCATTATTTATTAGAGGTATTGTTTTTCCTATGCTTTTTGTTGTATTAGAACAAATATTCATAACAGAGTGACTTTGACCTGGTCATTATAAATACACGTGAAGATTTTGCGCTGGTTTTAAGCTATATATTATAATATTCCTTAATTACTGCACTCTAGCAATAAACTAATTTGGGTGTTTTAATCTAATACCTTAACCTCCTACCCAAGCGAAAATGAGTGTCCAGTGCAATGCATAGATTTAAAACAGAAACAAGTTTAGGTAATTCCGTTAAAAATTGATGCGTTTATTATGTACGCTTATTAGATTAAGATTAGACTCGTGCAAAGGTGCAAGTGTAAGACTTAAGTGTCATGAGGAGGGCAATCGGCATCTTATGTTATATTAAATTACATTGATTTGGTCTGGAATGTACAATGAGGGGGCGGGGAGTTTCTCTCAGCTCATACTCTCTCTCCTCTCTCTCTCTCTCTTCTCTCTACCTCTCTCGTATTGGACCACTTCAGTTTTCGTTCACTGCTGGTCGATGCCCGCTGTACAAAGTCGCGCTAGTGTACATAGGGTTTGAAATGTACATTCCCCCGTCCCCGAGGGGTACGAGAGGCCGGGGAAAGGAAAATTAAAGGGTCTTGAGAGATTTGAGGGGCAGGCGGACTGTCTGGCGGACTGACTGGCGAGCGCGCTGGGGCTGAAAGTCTACCCTAAAAGGAGGGGGGCAATAAACTGCCATCCGCTTTGGCTTTGGCGACAGAGGCTTTTTTACGGCGCGCACTGCTGCTCCTATTATAAAAGAAAGAAGAAAGAGATCGGATTGATGGTTTTTTAAAGCCAGTCGTCTACACTATTATAGCATTGTTAGCAGTCAGCACAGAAGATTGCAAGTGTACACTACTGGCGTTAGCGACTAAATAAAGGGAACTTTGTTTCTGATTTCAAGTTTCGCCCAGCAGCATGGCAGAGCCAGCAGCAGCAGCGGCGGTTGGCGGAGTCTCCCCAGGACCTGTAAAGTATCCGCCTAGCGAATATTATCGGGTAAGTTTAGTTCCATATTTCTACACTTAAAAGCTAACAAGGCATGGCTATATCCAAATACGAGCATAGTTACTCCCGCCGTTTACCTTTACCTTACTTTAGCCTTCATAACTTAATTCAATAGGTCAAGTTGATGCAAACAGTATTCGAAGTGCCGAAGCGTTATACTGACTTAACCTACCACGGATCTGGCGCGTTCAGCTCCGTTGCTAAAGCCATGGACACTGTCCTGCAGCGTCGAGTTGCAATTAAAAAGCTTAGCAAACCGTTCTACGATCCCGAATATGCTAAGCGAACTTATCGCGAAATGTACATGCTAGCCTATATGGATCATCCTAATATAATCTGCCTAATCGATGTCTATTCGCCTCAGCTGGGCCACGGCGATCTCAGAGAGGTCTATCTAGTCACGCCGTGGATGGACGCCGATCTCAAAAGTGTACTCAAACAGTATAACAAACTTAGCGAAGAACACGTCAGATTTTTTGCCTACCAGATGCTGCTGGCCATCCGATACCTGCACTCGGTTGGGATTCTGCACAGAGATATCAAGCCACCTAATCTGGCCATCACTGAGGACAACGATTTTAAAATATTAGACTTCGGATTGGCTAGAAAGTTGGAAGAACAATTAACTGGTTACGTAGTTACCAGGTGAGTGGGTGACTGTGGATTAGCGAATTTCTTAGGCTTAGACCCAAGCTTCATTTCTATTAGCACGCCTTCCCTGAGAACTTCAGGATCCCACAACTCTCTCTGACTGAAACCCTCGGCCCTTCCATGAAACCCTTAGGATCCCACACCCTTCCGTGAAACCCTTAGGATCCCACACCCTTCCATGAAACCCTCCGGATCCCACACCCTTCCATGAAACTTTCAGGATCCCACATCCTTCCATGAAACCCTCAAGATCCCATACCCTCCCTGAAACCTTCAGGATCCCACACCCCTCACTGAACCTTCAGGATCCCACACCCCTCCCTGAAATCTTCAGGATCCCACAACCCTCCCTGAAACCTTCAGGATCCCACAACCCTCCCTGAAACCTTCAGGATCCCATTCCCCTCCCTGAAACCTTCAGGATCCCACAACCCTCCCTGAAACCTTCAGGATCCCATTCCCCTCCCTGAAACCTTCAGGATCCCACAACCCTCCCTGAAACCTTCAGGATCCCACACCTCTCACTGAAACCTTCAGGATCCCATTCCCCTCCCTGAAATCTTCAGGATCCCATTCCCCTCCCTGAAACCTTCAGGATCCCATTCCCCTCCCTGAAACCTTCAGGATCCCACACCCCTCACTAAAACCTCAATATTCCCAACGCATTCCCATACGCAACCATGAACCCGATCCTCACGCCAGGTGGTACCGCAGCCCGGAGGTGCTGTTGAACTGGGAGCACTACGGCCTTCCAGTGGACATGTGGGCCGCTGGCTGCGTCATCGGCGAGATGCTGCTCGGCAAGCCGCTGTTCCCCGGCGAAGACGCTCCCAGCCTAATCCTGTTCATGTGCCGCCGGTTGGGCAAGCCGTCCGAGGAGATGATGGCCAAAATCCAGAGCCCATCGGCTGCTCAGTTTATCAGAGATTTGGAAGTCGGCGAAGTGGCTGCCTTTGAGGTTTGAAGCAGCTTGTGATTATGAGAATACTCTGGTATTAAATTACTTGGGATCTTGATCCTCAGATGGGATTGTAGGTTGAGATCTTGATCCTCAGATGGGATTGTAGGTTGGGATCTTGATTTCAGATGGGATTGTAGGTTGGGATCTTGATCCTCAGATGGGATTGTAGGTTGGGATCTTGATCCTCAGATGGGATTGTAGGTTGGGATCTTGATCCTCAGATGGGATTGTAGGTTGGGATCTTGATTCTCAGATGGGATTGTAGGTTGGGATCTTGATTCTCAGATGGGATTGTAGGTTGAGATCTTGATCCTCAGATGGGATTGTAGGTTGGGATCTTGATTCTCAGATGGGATTGTAGGTTGGGATCTTGCTTGATCTTCAGATGGGATTGTAGGTTGGGATCTTGAATCTCAGATGGGATTGTAGGTTGGGATCTTGATCCTCAGATGGGATTGTAGGTTGGGATCTTGATCCTCAGATGGGATTGTAGGTTGGGATCTTGATTCTCAGATGGGATTGTAGGTTGGGATCTTGATTCTCAGATGGAATTGTAGGTTGGGATCTTGATCCTCAGATGGGATTGTAGGTTGGGATCTTGATCCTCAGATGGGATTGTAGGTTGGGATCTTGATTCTCAGATGGGATTGTAGGTTGGGATCTTGATCCTCAGATGGGATTGTAGGTTGGGATCTTGATTCTCAGATGGGATTGTAGGTTGGGATCTTGATTCTCAGATGGGATTGTAGGTTGGGATCTTGATTCTCAGATGGGATTGTAGGTTGGGATCTTGATTCTCAGATGGGATTGTAGGTTGGGATCTTGATTCTCAGATGGGATTGTAGGTTGGGATCTTGCTTGATCCTCAGATGGGATTGTAGGTTGGGATCTTGATCCTCAGATGGGATTGTAGGTTGGGATCTTGATTCTCAGATGGGATTGTAGGTTGGGATCTTGATCCTCAGATGGGATTGTAGGTTGGGATCTTGATTCTCAGATGGGATTGTAGGTTGGGATCTTGATTCTCAGATGGGATTGTAGGTTGGGATCTTGATCCTCAGATGGGATTGTAGGTTGGGATCTTGATTCTCAGATGGGATTGTAGGTTGGGATCTTGATTCTCAGATGGGATTGTAGGTTGGGATCTTGATTCTCAGATGGGATTGTAGGTTGGGATCTTGATTCTCAGATGGGATTGTAGGTTGGGATCTTGCTTGATCCTCAGATGGGATTGTAGGTTGGGATCTTGATTCTCAGATGGGATTGTAGGTTGGGATCTTGATTCTCAGATGGGATTGTAGGTTGGGATCTTGCTTGATCCTCAGATGGGATTGTAGGTTGGGATCTTGAATCTCAGATGGGATTGTAGGTTGGGATCTTGATTCTCAGATGGGATTGTAGGTTGGGATCTTGCTTGATCCTCAGATGGGATGTGATCTTGATTCTCAGATGGGATTGTAGGTTGGGATCTTGAATCTCAGATGGGATTGTAGGTTGGGATCTTGATTCTCAGATGGGATTGTAGGTTGGGATCTTGATTCTCAGATGGGATTGTAGGTTGGGATCTTGCTTGATCCTCAGATGGGATTGTAGGTTGGGATCTTGAATCTCAGATGGGAGTGTAGGTTGGGATCTTGATTCTCAGATGGGATTGTAGGTTGGGATCTTGCTTGATCCTCAGATGGGATGTGATCTTGACTCTCAGATGGGATTTTTAGGAATCGGATTCTCATAAAGGAGTTTCTAAGAAATAAGGTTCTTGAATTGAGATTTATAGGAATCAGATTCTTATATAGGAATTTATTGCAAAATCAGATCCATAACTGGATTTCTATAAACGACAATCCACCCCTCCCCAATGCAGGACCTGTTCCCCGAGGCCAGCGACGGCATGATCGAGCTGCTGCGCCGCCTGCTTCAGTTCGACCCGGATCGTCGAGCCACAGCCGATGAGGCCCTCCAGCTTCCCATATTCGCCGAGTTTGCCAGCGAAACAGCCAAGCCGAGAAATCTGCCGCGCGAACCGTTGAACTGCGACTTTGAGGGGCAGAACTACGGAGTGGCCGATTGGAAGCGCTTGGTTGAGGCGTTCATGGGCAGCTTCACGCCTAAGCTGTCGTCGTTAAGCGCTGACGCCTCGGACGATGAGGAGGCTTGATGAGAGTAGGGGGGGTTGACTTTTTCGCGATTAGAAATGGCTAATAGAGCTTGGAAAAGAAGATTTTCAGCAGAAAAAAAAATTAGTTATCCCTGATATCAAGCGTGCAAACTTCCTCTTGAGCCTTGGCATCTCAGCAATTCCCCCTTAGTATCTCAGAGATTCCCCACTTAGCATCTCAGAGATTCCCCACTTAGCATCTCAGCAATTCCCCCTTTGTATCTCAGAGATCCCCTAGTTAGCATCTCAGAGATTCCCCACTTAGTATCTCAGAGATTCCCCACTTAGCATCTCAGCAATTCCCCCTTTGTATCTCAGAGATCCCCTAGTTAGCATCTCAGATATTCCCCACTTAGCATCTCAGAGATTCCCCCTTAGCATCTCAGAGATTCCCCACTTAGCATCTCATCAATTCCACCTTAGCATCTCAGCAATTCCCCCTTAGCATCTCAGCAATTCCACCTTAGAATCCCAGCAATTCCCCCTTAGCATCTCAGAGATACCCCCTTAGCATCTCAGCAATTCCCCTTAGCATCTCAGAGATACCCCCTTAGCATCTCAGCAATTCCACCTTTGTATCTCAGAGATCCCCTAGTTAGCATCTCAGAGATTCCCCACTTAGTATCTCAGAGATTCCCCACTTAGCATCTCAGCAATTCCACCTTTGTATCTCAGAGACTCCTTTTTAGCATCTCAGATATTCCCCACTTAGCATCTCAGAGATTCCCCCTTAGCATCTCAGAGATTCCCCTTAGCATCTCAGAGATTCCCCACTTAGCATCTCATCAATTCCACCTTAGCATCTCAGCAATCCCCCCTTAGCATCTCAGAGATTCCTCCTTAGCATCTCAGTGATTCCCCTTAGCATCTCAAAGATTCCCCACTTAGCATCTCATCAATTCCACCTTAGCATCTCAGCAATTCCCCCTTAGCATCTCAGCAATTCCCCCTTAGCATCTCAGCAATTCCCCCTTAGCATCTCAGCAATTCCACCTTAGAATCCCAGCAATTCCCCCTTAGCATCTCAGAGATACCCCCTTAGCATCTCAGCAATTCCCCTTAGCATCTCAGAGATACCCCCTTAGCATCTCAGCAATTCCCCTTAGCATCTCAGAGATACCCCCTTAGCATCTCAGCAATTTCCCCTTAGCATCTCAGAATACTAAAAATCAAGATTTTGTTTTTAAATCGTTTTCTGCTGAAAAATTACAAACTGGGACAGATATTATAGTAAATTATATGTATAATTTACTATACATATAACTTATATAATATAACTTATATATACATAAGTTAAGGTATTGTATTTGTGTATTTTTAAAGTGTTGTGATACTTCACTTATTTAAAAACACAGTCTTCATTAACCAAGGATGGCTTGATAAAGAAATGCCTATAAAAGGCGTGTGTTATTTGAATATAATATTGGATCGTATTATTAGTATTAATATTATTAACTATTTTATGAATCCTACAGACTCACTTGCCGTCTCAATGTTTCCCTATCCAAATACATCACCTAACCGCAGTTACTTGAACAGTAGTAATGGTAGCATATTGCGACAAATTTTTCGTAGCAAAATATCAGAAACGTTACTTCTAAACTACTTATTACTAAGTAGTAAGTAGTATCAGCAACATTAATTCCAATTTCAAATTGATATATATATATATATATATCAATAAAACTAGCAATAAAAGTACGTTTAGTTTGTTTAATCTCTTCTTTTGCTACTAGATCAATATGATATCCGTCTTTCTTTAATCCACCATTCTATAGGCGCACTCGAGAGATTATCTCTGTTTAGTTTGCCCAATAATTTGTCCACCTTTATCTTCTGTGTCTTCATGTAGCAATTGCTTTACTGTCTGTGGGGATTAGCTTATGTGGGATCAGCATGGCTATGAATGGGATTAGCTTATGTGGGATCAGCATGGCTATGAATGGGATTAGCTTATGTGGGATCAGCATGGCTATGAATGGGATTAGCTTATGTGGGATCAGCATGGCTATGAGTGGGGATTAGCTTGTGTGGGATCAGCATGGCTATGAATGGGGATTAGCTTATGTGGGATCAGCATGGCTATGAGTGGGGATTAGCTTATGTGGGATCAGCATGACTATGAATGGGGATTAGGTTGTGTGGGATCAGCATGGCTATGAATGGGGATTAGGTTGTGTGGGATCAGCATGGCTATGAATGGGGATTAGCTTATGTGTGATCAGCATGGCTATGAATGGGGATTAGGTTGTGTGGGATCAGCATGGCTATGAATGGGGATTAGCTTATGTGGGATCAGCATGGCTATGAGTGGGGATTAGCTTGTGTGGGATCAGCATGGCTATGAATGGGGATTAGCTTATGTGGGATCAGCATGGCTATGAGTGGGGATTAGCTTATGTGGGATCAGCATGACTATGAATGGGGATTAGGTTGTGTGGGATCAGCATGGCTATGAATGGGGATTAGGTTGTGTGGGATCAGCATGGCTATGAATGGGGATTAGCTTATGTGGGATCAGCATGGCTATGAATGGGGAATAGGTTGTGTGGGATCAGCATGGCTATGAATGGGGATTAGGTTGTGTGGGATCAGCATGGCTATGAGTGGGGATTAGCTTGTGTGGGATCAGCATGGCTATGAGTGGGGATTAGCTTGTGTGGGATCAGCATGGCTACCTGGTATGAATGGGATTAGCTTGTGTGGGATCAGCATGGCTATGAATGGGATTAGCTTATGTGGGATCAGCATGGCTATGAGTGGGGATTAGCTTGTGTGGGATCAGCATGGCTATGAGTGGGGATTAGCTTGTGTGGGATCAGCATGGCTATGAATGGGATTAGCTTGTGTGGGATCAGCATGGCTATGAATGGGATTAGCTTATGTGGGATCAGCATGGCTATGAATGGGATTAGCTTATGTGGGATCAGCATGGCTATGAGTGGGGATTAGCTTGTGTGGGATCAGCATGGCTATGAATGGGGATTAGCTTATGTGGGATCAGCATGGCTATGAGTGGGGATTAGCTTATGTGGGATCAGCATGACTATGAATGGGGATTAGGTTGTGTGGGATCAGCATGGCTATGAATGGGGATTAGGTTGTGTGGGATCAGCATGGCTATGAATGGGGATTAGCTTATGTGTGATCAGCATGGCTATGAATGGGGATTAGGTTGTGTGGGATCAGCATGGCTATGAATGGGGATTAGCTTATGTGGGATCAGCATGGCTATGAGTGGGGATTAGCTTGTGTGGGATCAGCATGGCTATGAATGGGGATTAGCTTATGTGGGATCAGCATGGCTATGAGTGGGGATTAGCTTATGTGGGATCAGCATGACTATGAATGGGGATTAGGTTGTGTGGGATCAGCATGGCTATGAATGGGGATTAGGTTGTGTGGGATCAGCATGGCTATGAATGGGGATTAGCTTATGTGGGATCAGCATGGCTATGAATGGGGATTAGGTTGTGTGGGATCAGCATGGCTATGAATGGGGATTAGCTTATGTGGGATCAGCATGGCTATGAGTGGGGATTAGCTTGTGTGGGATCAGCATGGCTATGAGTGGGGATTAGCTTGTGTGGGATCAGCATGGCTACCTGGTATGAATGGGATTAGCTTGTGTGGGATCAGCATGGCTATGAATGGGATTAGCTTATGTGGGATCAGCATGGCTATGAGTGGGGATTAGCTTGTGTGGGATCAGCATGGCTATGAGTGGGGATTAGCTTGTGTGGGATCAGCATGGCTATGAATGGGATTAGCTTGTGTGGGATCAGCATGGCTATGAATGGGATTAGCTTATGTGGGATCAGCATGGCTATGAATGGGGATTAGCTTATGTGGGATCAGCATGGCTATGAGTGGGGATTAGCTTGTGTGGGATCAGCATGGCTATGAATGGGGATTAACTTGTGGGATCAGCATGGCTATGAATGGGATTAGCTTGTGTGGGATCAGCATGGCTATGAATGGGATTAGCTTATGTGGGATCAGCATGGCTATGAATGGGGATTAGCTTATGTGGGATCAGCATGGCTATGAGTGGGGATTAGCTTGTGTGGGATCAGCATGGCTATGAATGGGATTAGCTTGTGTGGGATCAGCATGGCTATGAATGGGATTAGCTTATGTGGGATCAGCATGGCTATGAATGGGGATTAGCTTATGTGGGATCAGCATGGCTATGAGTGGGGATTAGCTTGTGTGGGATCAGCATGGCTATGAATGGGGATTAACTTGTGGGATCAGCATGGCTATGAATGGGATTAGCTTGTGTGGGATCAGCATGGCTATGAATGGGATTAGCTTATGTGGGATCAGCATGGCTATGAATGGGGATTAGCTTATGTGGGATCAGCATGGCTATGAGTGGGGATTAGCTTGTGTGGGATCAGCATGGCTATGAATGGGGATTAACTTGTGGGATCAGCATGGCTATGAATGGGATTAGCTTATGTGGGATCAGCATGGCTATGAGTGGGGATTAGGTTGTGTGGGATCAGCATGGCTATGAATGGGGATTAGCTTATGTGGGATCAGCATGGCTATGAGTGGGGATTAGGTTGTGTGGGATCAGCATGGCTATGAATGGGGATTAGCTTGTGTGGGATCAGCATGGCTATGAATGGGGATTAACTTGTGGGATCAGCATGGCTATGAATGGGGATTAACTTGTGGGATCAGCATGGCTATGAATGGGGATTAGCTTGTGTGGGATCAGCATGGCTATGAATGGGGATTAGCTTATGTGGGATCAGCATGGCTATGAATGGGGATTAACTTGTGGGATCAGCATGGCTATGAATGGGGATTAACTTGTGGGATCAGCATGGCTATGAATGGGGATTAGCTTGTGTGGGATCAGCATGGCTATGAATGGGGATTAGCTTGTGTGGGATCAGCATGGCTATGAATGGGGATTAGCTTATGTGGGATCAGCATGGCTATGAATGAGGATAAGCAAATTGGGATTATTGAGGCCATGAATATTTCTGAGTTTCTAGGATTTTGTAGTTCTGAAATCTGGACGTAATTTTAGGTTAAAAGTTTGTACTTCTGTTGAATTTACTAATTTTTAATTTTCTCTAGTGCTTTATCGCTTTTAGAATCTCCGTTACGCACACTTCTAGAAGAAGAAGACTAAGATCCAACTAACCCTGTTATTTTGGCGCTTTTGCTTCGAGTTTGCTGCAGCCGTCTCAGAGGTGTACACTCGCTCTGAAATGTACTGATAGTAGTCAGTGTATCTTTGATTGGCGGATAGGCCATTAAAAACACGATCGTTGTGTCTATTCTTTACTAGCGATTACCAGTAGTATCTGCTTAGGCTACTCGTACAGTAATTTTTATAGTCAATTGTAAGCATTGTGAACTGCTCTCTTCTCTTCATAAGAATTCCTGATTCTGCATCATTTGGCGATTTCAAAAAAATTAAGAATAATTTAATTTTATTTGAATTCTCATAACATTTATTGTTATTGCAGATAGTTATTTTGTAATAAACGTATTCCGCATTAAATTTAATTATTTTTGCTTTACAAACTACTAACAGTTAGAATCAGTAGTACGCTGTCCTCACTTTTTTCATTTAAACCAATTACCTATATTGAATGATAAATATACGTGACATGTGCGCGGCTTCCTCAATTAAAGTACACAAAGTAAACAGCTATTTCGCAGCCAATTTCATTTCCACATTTAGGAGAAGTGAACAGAAGTGCTTAGCCAGAGTTTTCGAGCTTGAGAAGTTTCGAGGTGTTTGTAAATTTTGGAGCTCAAGAATTCCGATAATGTGAAGTTAATTAGATCATGTGAGAAGTTAATCCGATCATGTGAAGTTAACTCGATCATGTGAAGTTAATCCGATCATGTGAAGTTAATAACTCGATCATGTGAAGTCAATTCGATCACGAGAAGTTTCGATCATGTTCAGTTTCGAGTCTATAAAAGATTTTGCCTATCAACGATTTAATGTGAGAAATGTGCCACAATATGCATGTAATTAGCATACTTTTGCTTTTCTTACTATTACGGTAAGTAGTATTTGGTGGAAATGATAAACTATGGCAGTATCAGTTGTGATCTGGGCATGCATTATATGAGTCAGTTGGATTTTCTTACACTGTTAACCGTGTTACATGTATGTCTCATCGCTTTGTTCTTATATTAGCATATGTGCAATAGCAGCCATTGCAGTATTTTATTGAGTTATATGCTTGCTGAAACTACTGAATGGCAGGAATATAACCGGCCCTGCAGCAGCGAATGCAATGACACACGCGGTGGGCAGGCTCCAACTAAATGGGATCTAAACAGGTGTCGGGGACTCGAGTACTCGACGGAAGAAGTGCAGCGCGAAATCCCCCCTCCCCGCCCAACATGCACACAGGGGCTGCACGTGGGAACCCCTGGCCTGGACCGACACAGTCAAAATGAACTGTATTTATACAGTGGCAGATAAAACAGCGCACGAATGTGCTGGGGTACATGTACGTGACGTCACTGAGCTGCGTGTAATGTAGTGCTACACATGAATACGAGAGCTTATTAAGAATAGGAATATTTTCTGGCCTTAAACTGCTTAATCCAAATGAAAACAAATGCAGTCCAACCAACTGAGGATCTGGGAGGCTGACTGCCCTACCAACTGAGCAATGTGGGAGGCTGACTGCCCTACCAACTGAGCAATGTGGGAGGCTGACTGCCCTACCAACTGAGGATCTGGGAGGCTGACTGCCCTACCAACTGAGCAATGTGGGAGGCTGACTGCCCTACCAACTGAGCAATTTGGGAGGCTGACTGCCCTACCAACTGAGGATCTGGGAGGCTGACTGCCCTAGCAACTGAGGATCTGGGAGGCTGACTGCCCTACCAACTGAGCAATGTGGGAGGCTGACTGCCCTACCAACTGAGCAATTTGGGAGGCTGACTGCCCTACCAACTGAGGATCTGGGAGGCTGACTGCCCTACCAACTAAGGATCTGGGAGGCTGACTGCCCTACCAAGTGAGGATCTGAGAGGCTGACTGCCCTACCAAGTGAGGATCTGAGAGGCTGACTGCCCTACCAACTAAGGATCTGGGAGGCTGACTGCCCTACCAACTGAGGATCTGGGAGGCTGACTGCCCTACCAACTGAGGATCTGAGAGGCTGACTGCCCTACCAACTGAGGATCTGGGAGGCTGGCCCAGCAAACTGGGAGGCTGGTAAATGAAAAGCCAGTAAGGCGCTAACACAGTTAGGTTTGTAGTAAAAAAAAGCGACGAGCCGAACGTCCGTTCAGAGCCGATGCGAGTTTATTTGTGCATAAACATGTACAATGTATTTTGTATGCATTTATATATTTTATAATTAAAAACTGAGCGACAGGAAATGATGGCTAAGACTATATTTGCTTTGCAATTTTTCACTTTACCTGCAGTTGACTATAAAACTGAATGGACAAAACTACGCTCGTGTATTGATGGGGAAGCGCACAGCCTCACCCTACTCACATAGCTTATGAGTATCAATATCATAGACCTAATTGTACTTTTCTGTTTATAAAGTACAGGCCAAACCTAAGCTAATTGTATATGAAACTCAAACAGCGCAACAGAGACAGTTTTGACAAACAAAAAAGTAAACAAACAAACAAACAAACAAAAACAAAGAAACAGACAAAATCGAAAACGAATGAAAATAAAAAAAATAGGTTAATTCGCGACAGTTGACGGCATAGCTAATAAGAGTTGGGGATTTGACGCAATTATTGGATAAGACAAGCTGCAGCAGACAGACTTCATCAGTTTTTTTACGATGAACAAGACCGATAGAAATGAAACATGGGTTCGATAGCAACAGAAACTGACGCATAAACACACAAATTTTATAAATGCCAAATCGCGTAAACACAAACGGCAGGTTAATATATGAAAATACCAATAGTAGTATAGTAGAGAAAATGTCGACAATCGCGAAATAGTTCAGCATGTACTTTTGTTGCGTACATGAAAATTAAAAAAGTAAATTATTAAATAACTATAACTTTAAATGTTATCTGGGTGCGCCCAGCTGGATGGCCCATTAATTTTACAACGGTCTCCCTCCGTACAGGAAAAATGGATTAACGCGTGAATTTGAGAGTTAAAAAATTGTGCTTTTTCTAAACAAGAGAAGTGGGCTTTTTTGGGTGTTGCAAAAACGACAGTGTGATGAGCGCGAGACATGAGAGAGACGAGACGGGTTGAAATCAGAAAAATGCGACAACTTTTCTTTAATCCTCTTCTCTAATCCCCTGATGACACATTCTAGATATTTTAGAGGATTCTAGGGCTGTGTGGGTGTGGGAATCTCAAGATCGAGTATGGGATTCTGGGGCTGTATGTGGGGTCTTAAGAGTATGGGATCTCAAGAGCATGGGATTCTAGGGTTGAGTGTGTGTGGGATCTCAAGAGTATGGGATTCTAGGGTTGAGTGTGTGTGTGGGATCTCAAGAGCATGGGATTCTAGGGTTGAGTGTGTGTGGGATCTCAAGAGTATGGGATTCTAGGGTTGAGTGTGTGTGTGGGATCTCAAGAGCATGGGATTCTAGGGTTGAGTGTGTGTGGGATCTCAAGAGTATGGGATTCTAGGGTTGAGTGTGTGTGGGATCTCAAGAGTATGGGATTCTAGGGTTGAGTGTGTGTGTGGGATCTCAAGAGTATGGGATTCTAGGGTTGAGTGTGTGTGGGATCTCAAGAGTATGGGATTCTAGGGTTGAGTGTGTGTGTGGGATCTCAAGAGTATGGGATTCTAGGGTTGAGTGTGTGTGTGGGATCTCAAGAGTATGGGATTCTAGGGTTGAGTGTGTGTGTGGGATCTCAAGAGTATGGGATTCTAGGGTTGAGTGTGTGTGTGGGATCTCAAGAGTATGGGATTCTAGGGTTGAGTGTGTGTGCGATCTCAAGAGTATGGGATTCTAGGGTTGAGTGTGTGTGTGGGATCCCAAGAGTATGGGAATTGCGATTGTAGGAGTAATTGTAGGAGTGTGGAATCATAAAGCAATGAAACTGGGATCCCAATGGGATAACAACATATCATAGTGTGATTCAGTAAATCAACTGTTGGGACAATTCAACGCGAGTTACGCACGCGATTGCAAATTAATGTGGAATTGTTTTGCAAGTGCCCGGCTGAGTGAATGAATGGAACAGTGGTGCAGAACAGGCGCCAGACTCTAGCTCAGACCTCGGTGAAGGCCACGTGCACAGTGTCGAACGGGCAGCTCTCCTGGTAATGCAGCGCTCGATGCTGCTGACGCGGCGGCGGCGTTGGCAGAGACGTCGACCGGAGCAGCATCTGCCGATCGGAGACGTCGCCGTTGACGGCACCGACGGCGAGTCGGCCGCTGACTGTGGCCAGTGGTGGAGACGGCAGGAGCTGCCGTTGTTGCCGCTGCTGATGATGCAGCTTCGTAGGCGAAACCGCTGCCGACTTGCCAGGAGGCTTCGCTGCAGCTGCTAGCGGGTGGCTGAAGGCGGCGTGGTGGAGATGCAAATGTAGGGTGAGATCGGGTTGAGACTTAGGGTGGGATGTAGGTTGAGATTGGGGTGAGATGGTGAGATCTGGGTTGAGATGGTGAGATCTAGGTTGAGATTGGGGTGAGATGGTGAGATCTGGGTTGAGATGGTGAGAGATGGATTGAGATTGGGGTGAGATGGTGAGATCTAGGTTGAGATTGGGGTGAGATATGGTTAAGATCTAGGTTGAGATTGGGGTGAAATGATGAGATTTAGGTTGAGATTGGGTTGAAATGATGAGATCTAGGTTGAGATTGGGGTGAGATATGCTTAAGATTTAGGGTGAGATTGGAGCGAGATATGGTTAAGATTAAGGGTGAGATTGGGGTGAGATGGTGAGATCTAGATTGAGATTAAAGTGAGATGGTGAAATCTAGGTTGAGATTGGGGTGAGATGATGAGATCTAAGTTGAGATTGAGGTGAGATGATGAGATCTAGGTTGTGATTGAGGTGAGATATGGCTAAGATTTAGGGCGAGATTTGGGTGAGATATAGATGTAAAAGGAAATTTCTGATCGGGATATAGAGATGAAAGGTGATGAGAGATGAAGGTGACACCGTACAGAGAGGGTGAGATTTCTGAGGTTGCTATGGTGAGATGTAAACAGCTGCTTCAGAGTCCAAAACAATTTCAGAACAAAGCCTAATAAAAAATCAAATCATTTGATCCCGTGCAATATTAAAAAAGGGTCTGGACAGCTTCATCAAAGGATGACGCCGCGACAAAATCTTCAAGAGTTTCTTTTTTATCGGAACTTGGGTTTCCAATTTTTCCGCAAGTTGATTCTGTAGGCGGCATAAACACTTTTCCTAAAAAAGTATGAATTGTTCCCAAACATTGCGAAGTTAAATTTGCAGATTAATAATGGCATGGAATTTGCACTGCACGGTTTGATGATAAAAATGGATTTACAGGGAGATATTGCAGATGGGAAATGAGAGATGCAGGGTGAGATTTGAAGATAAGAAAAGGGAGATGCGGGGGGAGATTTGAAGTTGAGAAAGGGGAGATGCAGGGTGAGATTTGCAGATGGGAATGGGAGCTACAGGGTGAGATTTGCAGACAGGAAATGAGATGCAGGGTGAGATTTGAAGATGAGAATGGGAGATACAGGGTGAGATTTAAAGATGGGAAATGAGAGATGCAGGGTGAGATTTAAAGATGGGAAATGAAAGATGCAGGATGAGATTTAAAGATGGGAAATGGAGGATGTAGGGTGAGATTTAAAGATGGGAAATGAGAGATGCAGGGTGAGATTTAAAGATGGGAAATGAGAGATGCAGGGTGAGATTTGAAGATGGGAAATGGAGGATGCAGGGTGAGATTTGAAGATGGGAAATGGAGGATGCAGAGTGAGATTTGAAGATGGGAAATGGAAGATGCAGGGTGAGATTTGAAGATGAGAAAGGGGAGATGCAGGGTGAGATTTGAAGATGAGAATGAGAGATGCAGGGTGAGATCGATATCCGGGAAGATACAAATAAAAAATGGGAAGAAAACCACGACTTACCATCGCCCAGTCTCCAACTTGTTGACCATCTTGTGCGCAAAATATTCCACCTTCTCTTTGCGAGCGCCCAGAAGATTTTTCTCGTTATTATTGAGCGACGCTGAGGAGGTTCCGCTGACGGCGCCCAGTCCCGAGTCCAGCTCGTCCTCGGCGTCGTCTTTAGCCTTGGAGTTCGAACTGCTGAGAGGCGTCATTGAAGTGGCGGTATTGGAGGCCGGGACTGAGGCACCCTGCGGGCTCTGACTGCAGTATCGCCGACAGGAGGCAGACAGCAGGCACAGCAGCAGCACTGTCACTGGCAGGAGCACCCCGCAAGCTGCTAGCAAAATCGTCTCAGTGGTGCCGCCGCCGCCGCCGCCGTCAGCCGCGGCGGCAATCTCGACAACGCCGACAATAGATCGATTATGACCGCTGCTACTGTTGCCAAGGCTACGGTTGCCATGGAGCCCGCCGCTGTCCGAGTGCTCGCAGTAGGCTCCGCGGAAGCCGGGCGGACAGCGGCACTCGAGGCCGTTGGCCCGGTCAACGCAGGTGCCACCGTTGCGACAGCGGAAGCGACAGTCCAGCAGGTTGACGTTGCAAGGGGTGCCGGCGAAATGGTGGCGGCAGATGCAGCTGAACTTGTTCAGGCCGTCCACGCACTGGCCACCTGGGGGGGAGGGCGGTTCGGGAATGGGGCGGGGGTTAGACTCTCGCCATAGCTCGTACCATGGTCCCTTGGGGCCTGACCGATTAGGTCAGCGCTCAAGCAGTTCTGCCCATTCCCTCTGACTGCTGAGCACATACAAGCGGCCCTTTGACTCTCAAAATCCTCAGGCATGTACACACTCTCAACAGAATCGATTCATCGAACCATAGCTCCTTCCTGGTCGGTGCCCAAAAAAGCCACTGTGTGAACCATACAGGATCAGGAACTACAGAAACCTAATAAATCACTTAATAAATGATGCTATTATCATATTTATATTTATATACTCGTATACAGCTAAGATCTTGCATCCAAAATCTAATTACTCTAACAGATCTAAATTAATTTTGCAGTATCTAGCCTGGTCTATAACGAGCAGGAAGACAGGGAACTGTTAAGCTAATGATGAGCAGCTTGTCAGACTAATTACATAAGCTTCACACGGCTGAGCTGTGTGTAAGTAAGATGGAGAGTTGAAGCAGAAAAAGCAGAAACACGCAGCGTATTCTGTTTGTTGCTAAGCGCAATTTCGCGCGTGGATTGGAACGGCAAAGATTAGCACGAGAAGACGGTGGCGAGCCTTTAGCCGTATTGAATTTGTCTGCAGATATGCGGCGCCGTCTCCTTGGCAACTGCTACCATGCCCCTAGAAGATTTTGATTAGAAACTAAATAAGGAACTTCATGGGCGCAGCCTCCGCCTACGCAGGCGAAACGATTAATTAGCATATCTATAAAATTAGCATATATTTAACATAATTAAAACCCTGCATAATTGGTCGAGTGGCACATGCAGCATTGCCAGGACGAGAAACGTTTAATCGCCAAAAAAGTAATTAGGTCGTAGAGCATTGCGCTAGACACACGCTTGATTGCGTATCTCTTTAATCTGTTCGTGCAAATTAGACATTAATGACTTACTATTCAATACCCAGTATCAATGAATAGCTACTATAGTTTCAACCAACAGCTAACCCGCTCCGCCCATTTTGTTATTAATGAGAAAAATAGCGCAACGCAACATAAAAACACGCTGTATGCAAGCTTATAGCCGAAGACAAGTACCCTTGCTTAAGGGGGTAGGACAGGGCGGTTCTTCTCTGGTACTACGATAAGAACTTACAACAGGGTAGGATATATCCCTACGTTGGGGAACCATTGCTAAGTTACAACCGCCCCTGGATTTGCAAACAGGTTTTTATGAGGGGGGGGGGTTGTTGAGCGGAAAGGAAGGCTCCCTCACCGCTACTCCCCTGTTTACCACTGCCCGGTCGCTCTATGGAAAGAAACCGCAAAAAATTCATTAATCAAAATCAAGAATGAACAATGTTCCATGCTATTGGCCCGAGGGACAGGGAGAGAACAAAACTAAATAACCGAATCCAAACAATTAATAACCTGTATTAAGTAGCAATTATCTCACTTTGGTGCTGTAGCAATCACCTCATTTTAGCGCTGTAACAATCATCTTATCTTGGTGCTGTAGCAATCACCTCATTTTGGTGCTGTAGCAATCACCTCATTTTTGTGCTGTAGCAATCATCTCATGTTGGTGCTGTAGCAATCACCTCATTTTTGTGCTGTAGCAATCATCTCATGTTGGTGCTGTAGCAATCACCTCATTTTGGTGCTGTAGCAATCAACTCATTTTGGTGCTGTAGCAATCATCTCATTTTGGTGCTGTAGCAATCATCTCATTTTGGTGCTGTAGCAATCATCTCATTTTGGTGCTGTAGCAGTCATCTCATTTTGGTGCTGTAGCAATCATCTCATGTTGGTGCTGTAGCAATCACCTCATGTTGGTGCTGTAGCAATCAACTCATTTTGGTGCTGTAGCAATCATCTCATGTTGGTGCTGTAGCAATCACCTCATTTTGGTGCTGTAGCAATCAACTCATTTTGGTGCTGTAGCAATCATCTCATTTTGGTGCTGTAGCAATCATCTCATTTTGGTGCTGTAGCAATCATCTCATTTTGGTGCTGTAGCAATCATCTCATTTTGGTGCTGTAGCAATCATCTCATTTTGGTGCTGTAGCAATCATCTCATTTTGGTGCTGCAGCAATCATCTCATTTTGGTGCTGTAGCAATCATCTTATCTTGGTGCTGTAGCAATCATCTCATTTTAGTGCTGTAGCAATCATCTCATTTTGGTGCTGTAGCAATCATCTTATCTTGGTGCTGTAGCAATCATCTCATTTTGGTGCTGTAGCAATCATCTCATTTTGGTGCTGTAGCAATCATCTCATTTTGGTGCTGTAGCAATCATCTCATTTTGGTGCTGTAGCAATCATCTCATTTTGGTGCTGTAGCAATCATCTCATTTTGGTGCTGTAGCAATCATCTTATCTTGGTGCTGCAGCAATCATCTCATTTTGGTGCTGTAGCAATCATCTCATCTTGGTGCTGCAGCAATCATCTCATTTTGGTGCTGTAGCAATCACCTCATTTTGGTGCTGTAGCAATCATTTTATTTTGGTGCTGTAGCAATCATCTCATTTTGGTGCTGTAGCAGTCATCTCATTTTGGTGCTGTAGCAATCATCTCATTTTGGTGCTGCAGCAATCACCTCATTTTGGTGCTGTAGCAATCATTTTATTTTGGTGCTGTAGCAATCATCTCATTTTGGTGCTGTAGCAG
This sequence comes from Macrostomum lignano, assembly GCA_002269645.1. NCBI lineage: Eukaryota > Metazoa > Platyhelminthes > Macrostomidae > Macrostomum > Macrostomum lignano. Next base: position 58,328 of record NIVC01000173.1, on the reverse strand, counting down.
TCATCTCATTTTGGTGCTGCAGCAATCATCTCATTTTGGTGCTGCAGCAATCATCTCATTTTGGTGCTGTAGCAATCATTTTATTTTGATGTTGTAGCAATCATCTTATGTTGGTTCTGTAGCAATCATCTCATTTCGGTGCTGTAGCAATCATCTCATTTTGGTGTTGTAGCAATCATCTTATCTTGGAGCTTTTTTGTCTTGGCCAATCATCTTGTGCCAAACATGACACATTAGACAGTCACCTATTACTTTTAGTGCCTGTTTTAGATCAGATTTAGAAACTAATAAAACAAGTGCTTTTTTCGCATGCATACCATCTTGCAGCGTAGGTTTTGTTGCGGCCAAAGTTTGAAAAAGGAACGAACAGTAATCAAGACAAGCTGAATGAATTCCTATGTCCCTTCACCAGCCAGGCTTTTTATGAGAAATGCAACATTGCACGTGCTGAGACACGCTGTGAGCTGGCAGTGCAACTGCACCTGTTGGTTGCAGATAGCCCTTAGAATACAATACAACATAGCAATACGTATGTAACATTTTGGATTTGGACTATTGAACGTCATCTATAAAGTCTGAAATTCCAAATGCTAGAAAGGTTTCTCTAAAATTTATATCCTCAATGGTCCGACAAGATCCGACAACTATGATTTTTGACCCGTATAATAGTGGGACGGTCACAATTTTTGATGAACGTCAAAATGTGAATGTGGCACTGCCTGTCACACTTGTGACCGTGATGTGATCGTCATTTACTAATGTGAATGTGACCATTAAAAAACACTCACGTGACCATCGTGTGACCTTCAAATGTGACAATCACAAAACGGTCACTCGTGTGACCGTCAAAAGATAAAATGTCGTCATTGTGACCCTAATATGTGTTAGCTACTTAGCTTTATATAATAAAAAACTAACACGTGAAAAAACGAACACCTTGATAATGATTGACCGTTTACACAGACTCACACAGACAAATTTTTAAATCTTAACTATAAAATCTCACTCCTGCGATTCTGAGATCATCTCACCCCTGCGATTAGAGATCTAAAATCTCACCCCTACGATTTGAGATCTAAAATCTCACCCCTACAATTCGGAGATCTAAAATCTCATCCTAGGATTTGAGATCTAAATTCTCAACACTGCGATTCCGAGATAAAAAATCTCACCCTTGCGACTTTGAAGCATTACATTTAAGTGAACACTCGTTCATGTATCTTATCAGACTCACAGGTATTTACTGAGGTTTACCTGTACATTGTCAACCGCATATTTTCTTTGTTGGCGATTAGAATAATAATTATTAATATTAAATGCTGATTGTCTCCCCTACCATTGTCAACTGGCTGTCGGAGTACCTGGCCGGGGTTAAAAACAGGCTTAATAAACCAGGCTAGGGCAACCCTGGGGATATTTTACTGAAATTATATTCTCTAATTAATAATTAATAAACAGCAGTTTTAACACACGGGGATGGCAGAGATGGCGTTAGATAGATAGGGATTAACGGATGAACAATGCAGGACACCTATAGCCTAGCAGAGATTATCAATCCCTATATCAAAATCCTTATAATCCAATATATATTTCATTCTTTGATCCATAACCCCCGCTACATATTGCGCTGTTTGGATAATTAGCACGTGGCTAAACATCAGTTCGTATCAGATATAATTATTATTAGCAACAGGGAGTGCTAATAAACCTGTTGACAAGCATTCCGGATTGAAACTATATTTAACAGTCTATTTAAACAGTACTAACTACCTTTAACTTTATATTTTCAGAGTACACTTAAAAACAGAGATAACTTTCCTTTGTTAATCGACCAAATCTCATGATGTTGATGGTCCCGAAAAATGAAGAACGAAGAATGACACCCCCGAAATTCTCGTGAAATCAGATAACAGCGGGATATGACATCCCTGAAATTCTTCTGAAATCAGATAACAGCGGGATATGACATCCCTGAAATTCTTCTGAAATCAGATCACTGCGGGATATGACATCCCTGAAATTCTTCTGAAGTCAGATCACTGCGGGATATGACATCCCTGAAATTCTCATGAAGTCAGATAACAGCAGGATATGACATCCCTGAAATTCTCATGAAGTCAGATCACAGCGGGATATGACATCCCTGAAATTCTCATGAAGTCAGATCACAGAGGGATATGACATCCCTGAAATTCGCAGGAAATCAGATCACAGCGGGATATGACATCCCTGAAATTCGCAGGAAATCAGATCACAGAGGGATATGACATCCCTGAAATTCGCATGAAATCAGATCACAGCGGGACCCTGAATTCCTATGAAATGAGATAGCAATAATTTATGACTCAATGTATCAAATTAAAAGCCGTTAAAGAGTTAATGAATATGCGTCACGAAGGGGTGAAATATGACTTTTGAAATGACGAAAAGGTTAAACGATTTAGCCTTCAATTGTTCAGGGAATGATTAAATGAACCTTCGACCTAAGCAATTCTATTAATAATTAATACTGAAGAAGTCGTGACAGCTTGAACTTTGGAGAGCACCAAGACCAAGAGCACAGAACTCATTCAGCAGGTCGCCAAGTCTAAAAACACACAGCTGCGCCCAATCTGCACCTGTCAGGGGGGGGGGGCAATCCACTAGCGCTCCCAGCACTGACCTCCAACCTCCCTCAGCCCTTACCTCTACTCAGTCATTTATAATACTTAAACCATATGCTCACTTAGATGGAGGCGAAATTAGAATGCAGTTTTCATACTAAATGGCCCGCGAGTGTACCCCACTCTCCTGCCCTGGTCACTGAGCAGTTATAAATCATTCTCTGAACTGCCGTTCAGCGCCCAGCGCCATTGTGAATTAAGCACTCGCTGCACTTCATCGTCAGATAGCTCAGGTAAAAATCTGCCGATTTCTAAACCAAAAATTTCTATAAACTGGCCTGGATTTGTCAAAAGAATTTCAATAACCATTTAAATCCAGACAGTAGATTATCGCTGATCCGAGCCACTAATCCAAACTAATCCAAGCAATTATCCCATGTGGATTATCACTAATCCAAGCAATTATCCCATGTGGATTATCACTAATCCAAGAAATTATGCAATGTGGATTATCACTAATCCAAGCAATTATGCCATGTGGATTATCACTAATCCAAGCAATTATGCCATGTGGATTATCACTAATCCAAACAATTATCCCATGTGGATTATCACTAATCAAAGCAATTATCCTACCCCATGTGGATTATCACTAATCCAAGCAATTATGCAATGTGGATTATCACTAATCCAAGCAATTATCCCATAAGACCCATATGGATTATCACTAATCCAAGCAATTATCCTACCCCATGTGGATTATCACTAATCCAAGCAATACTCCCATGTGGATTATCACTAATCCAAGCAATTATGCCATGTGGATTATCACTAATCCAAGCAATTATGCAATGTGGATTATCACTAATCCAAGCAATTATGCCATGTGGATTATCACTAATCCAAGCGATTATGCAATGTGGATTATCAATAATCCAAGCAATTATCCCATGTGGATTATCACTAATCCAAGCAATTATGCCATGTGGATTATCACTAATTCAAACAATTTTCCTGACGAAGAATATCGCCAATTTGAATAATAATTAAGGGCATAATCTGTAGTTTAAAAATATCTCAAGTGGATTATCGCTAATCTAAAAAGTAATGATTATTCATCCAGCCCGCTCACCATTCAGACAGTAGCCGGGCTTGCAATCGTCCGTGTTGATCTCGCAGTTCTGACCGGACCAGCCAGCATCGCAGTCGCAGGCGAAGCCGCCCCCAGCTCTGGCCGGCAGGTCCCGGCACCGGCCGCGACCCTGGCAGGGTCTCTCCGAGCACCTGGTGATGTTGAACTGGCACCGGCGACCGGTGAAGCCCGGCCGGCAATGGCAGCGCGTGTCAGAACTGTCAATCGGCGTTGCCGTTGTCAAGGCGTTGCTATGCGGCAAATCCGCTACGACTTTTTTGCCACTCGAGTTCTGAAGGGGGGTGGTGGTATGGGTGAATTGGAATTCGACTGGAAAAATGGCAGCCCAAATGAAAGAGGACCGAAGGACCATAAAAAGCAGCGGTGCTATGATTGAGAACCATGGGAAGAAGCTGCGGCACTCAATGATTGAGGACCATGAGAAGAAGCGGTGACCCAAATGATTGAGGACCATGAGAAGAAGCGGTGACCCAACTGATTGAGGACCATGGGAAGAAGCGGTGACCCAACTGATTGAGGACCACGGGAAGAAGCGGTGACCCAAATGATTGAAGACCATGGGAAGAAGCCCCAGTACAAAAGGCTAGGGAATAAAACATTAAATAACTACCTGTCACTTGAATCAATGAGCTTCTGCACATAATGGACACAAGCATACCTGCACAGCCCCTCTAACCCCTTACCGATGGGCAAGTGCCGCCGTTGGCGCAGCCAGTCAGTCTGCAGTCGTTCAACTCTTTCTCGCAGTGAAAGCCAGTGTAGCCCGGCTGGCAGAGGCAGGTATAATTATAGCCCAAACCGTCTTTGTTGACGCAGCGACCGCCGTTCTCGCACGGATTTGGATTGTTGCGGCACCACTGCAGATCTGCGAGTGAAGATTTCATGTAAAGATCAGATATTTTGTTTTTAAATAACTGCATGTATGATTATAAGTAATATTTATCTATTTCAAACATTAAGTACTCCAATTGTTCAGTTCTGAAATCTCACATCTAGATGACTATTCCTGAGGGACATCAATGAGATCCCATCCCTATGGGACACTAATTCAGCATGAGATCTCATCCCTATGAGACACCAATGAGATCTCATCCCTATGAGCCACCAATGAAATCTCATCCCTATGAGATACCAGTGAAATATCATCCCTATGAGACACCAATGAAATCTCATCCCTATGAGCCACCAAAGAAATCTCATCCCTATGAGACACCAATGAGATCTCTTCCTTATAGGAGACACCAATGAGATCTCTTCCTTATGAGACACCAATGAGGTCTCATGCCTATGTGACACCAACAGCATGAGATCTCATCTTTATGAGACACCAAAAGCATGAGATCTCATCTCTATGGTACATTCATTTACCTAATCTCATTCCCATCGTAGTAGAAACATAATACATCGCTATTTGACTACAACCACTTGAAGAATGACAAGGTAGCAAAGCTATAGAGCTAAAGCTAACCAAGACACCCAAGAATCGAGCGCCCAGTGCAGGGTTCAGCTACACTGTAAAAAATAACACTGGAGTTTCATTGACCAACAGGAAAGTCAAGTAAGAAGCGGATCAAATGACAAGTTTCTCTTTCTTGGTCTTCCGCTTCTAGGAGGAGACCCTTAGCTAAAAAGACCCCGCAATGGAAAGATGACGGGTTCAGGGAAAGCCGGTTTGCGATGAATGTAGCAAAATCGTCGAGTCTTATAGTATATGCTAAACTATTACTGCAATAGAAACTAATGTAATATACATATACACTGTAAAGGTACACCGTAAGCGAAGCATTAAGTATAGGTGAAAAAGTAACAGACTCCCTGTGCATTGCACACTTGTTGGTCTTTGTGCGTACAGCGTAACCCTTTTGTTTTATTATTACTACAGCTCGTATGGCAGGTAATAATAGGACGTAGTTTCTTTTCAAAATACTGCGCATTAAAAATGAAAGCAAAGTAACCAGACTTGTGTATGTGCCCGCCTTTTTCCTGGTCCTTCGGACTTCCTATTTTTTCTTAAAAGATTATTTCAAGATGAGGAAATCAGAAAGTTGTCTGATTTTCTTCAGTATTAGCGCGGTTTTTGGCGCCAAAATAGCGCCATATTATTGGCGCCGACAGATGATGGTTTCTGGCGCCAAAAATAGCGCCGACAGATGATGGTTTCTGGCGCCAAAAATAGCGCTATATTATTAGCGCCGACAGATGATGGTTTCTGACGCTAAAAATAGCGCTATATTATTAGCGCCGACAGATGATGGTTTCTGGCGCCAAAAATAGCGCTATATTATTAGCGCCGACAGATGATGGTTTCTGACGCTAAAAATAGCATATAATAGATAATTTCGATTGTGAAATACAGCTATATAGCTATAGCATAGCATTGTATGAGGGACTAATGTTGTAATATATCTGCATACCATCCGCATATACTCGTAGCAACTGCTATTTCGCTAAGAGTAATTAACGGGATTATAAATAAGCCCTTGGAGATACTATATTTTCCTTCATTAGTAAGATTTAGAAATTATTATTCAAGCTAAAGCCCCACTTCAGCCACCAGTAGACATGTCGACCTGCCTGCAGATGGAGACAAGTCTTTGTCTACTAGCTGTAGGATTTGTTGATTTAAAGCCACCAAGCGCTACAGGAGAGAGAAACTAGGTGGGGGGACCCTATACCTTAGGTATTTTGCACCTTGATCCTTTTCAGTCCCCCCGACTCTGCATGGGAGCTGGAAAACCGGAAGGAAGGAAGGAAGGAAGGAAGGAAGCTAGAACGGTGACTCACTCTGCAAAGTAATCATTTGAATTCGTAATCATCTGTAGCCGAAATCGCGGATTTGGCGACAGGCAGACAACCTTTCCTTTGCTGTTCGCCGTTAGCTCGTTAGCAACAACTGCAGGCTTAGGACCCCTTCCTTAACTACCCTAGCAGCCATGGGAAAGATAGCCATCTATATTACTGATACATATATACTCCCTCGACCCATCTCTGCATCAGTACCCACTATAGTCTTTGTGCGAGCTTGCATACATGGCTAAATTAATGAATTGAAAAGACAGTAGGATCTAGTTATTCTTTTTTTAATCCACCAATTTGTCCAAATTATGAAATATAATTAGGCAGAGAGCAACGATGCTACGATTTTACTAACTGATAAATACTCGCAGTTGCAGACGCTTAAAGTTTTAAAGAAAAGTTTCATTGAAAAGGACACAAAAAACTGACAAAGACACAATCAGGTTGACAAAGACACACGATACAGCTGACAAAAACACACAGTCAGGTTGACAAAGACACACGATACAGCTGACAGACACAGTCAGGTTGACAAAGACACACGATACAGCTGACAAAGACACAGTCAGGTTGACAAAGACACACGATACAGCTGACAAAAACACACAGTCAGGTTGACAAAGACACACGATACAGCTGACAGACACAGTCAGGTTGACAAAGACACACGATACAGCTGACAAAGACACAGTCAGGTTGACAAAGACACACGATACAGACAGCTGACAAAAAGATTTTAAAAGTTAAGCTATAAAAGTCAAATTCTATTTAGATATGGAGTGTATAGACTGTTGAGTTAATGAAACTCTGATATAGGGATTAGAATAAATTTTGAAAGAGTAATTACACTATAAACGGGTTGCCAAGACACTAGTTTTACATATAGAAATCTCCCGTGACTCACCAATGTCGCACAGCATGCCGCCGTAACCTTTTTTACACTCGCACTCCATCGGTTGGCGACAGAAGCCGTGCTTCGGGCTGCAGTTGGGCATCGGGACGCACCTGGAACAGTCGGGGCCGTCCCAGCCTGGCAGACACCTGCAAGGTGAGGTGTAATGCAGAAAAACCATGTTACTGATCTAATCAGTGATCCCAAAAATTCCCCAAAAGACGGCAGCGTGAATCACTCAAATCCCAAATAAATTTTCAAGTTTCAAAATCCCAAAAAATCCGAAATAGATAATAACCTAAATCCCAAATCCCAGAAATTCTGAACTCGAACAGATCCCCCATTCCAGACTGTGAATCCCAAATCCCAGAAATTCTGAACTCGAACAGATCCCTATTCTAGACTGTGTGAATCCCAAATCCCACAAATTATAAACTCGAACAGATCCCCATTCCAGACTGTGTGAATCCCAAATCCCACAAATTCTAAACTCGAACAGATCCCCATTCCAGACTGTGTGAATCCCAAATCCCAGAAATTCTGAACTCGAACAGATCCCCCATTCCAGACTGTGAATCCCAAATCCCAGAAATTCTGAACTCGAACAGATCCCCATTCTAGACTGTGTGAATCCCAAATCCCACAAATTATAAACTCGAACAGATCCCCATTCCAGACTGTGTGAATCCCAAATCCCACAAATTCTAAACTCGAACAGATCCCCATTCCAGACTGTGTGAATCCCAAATCCCACAAATTCTAAACTCGAACAGATCCCCATTCCAGACTGTGTGAATCCCAAATCCCACAAATTCTAAACTCGAACAGATCCCCATTCCAGACTGTGTGAATCCCAAATCCCACAAATTCTAAACTCGAACAGATCCCCATTCCAGACTGTGTGAATCCCAAATCCCACAAATTCTAAACTCGAACAGATCCCCATTCCAGACTGTGTGAATCCCAAATCCCACAAATTCTAAACTCGAACAGATCCCCATTCCAGACTGTGTGAATCCCAAATCCCACAAATTCTGAACTCGAACAGATCCCCATTCCAGACTGTGTGAATCCCAAATCCCAGAAATTCTGAACTCGAACAGATCCCCATTCCAGACTGTGTGAATCCCAAATCCCACAAATTCTAAACTCGAACAGATCCCCATTCCAGACTGTGTGAATCCCAAATCCCACAAATTCTGAACTCGAACAGATCCCCATTCCAGACTGTGTGAATCCCAAATCCCACAAATTCTAAACTCGAACAGATCCCCATTCCAGACTGTGTGAATCCCAAATCCCACAAATTCTAAACTCGAACAGATCCCCATTCCAGACTGTGTGAATCCCAAATCCCACAAATTCTGAACTCGAACAGATCCTCATTCCAGACTGTGTGAATCCCAAATCCCACAAATTCTGAACTCGAACAGATCCCCATTCCAGACTGTGTGAATCCCAAATCCCACAAATTCTAAACTCGTACAGATCCCCATTCCAGACTGTGTGAATCCCAAATCCCACAAATTCTGAACTCGAACAGATCCCCATTCCAGACTGTGTGAATCCCAAATCCCACAAATTCTAAACTCGTACAGATCCCCATTCCAGACTGTGTGAATCCCAAATCCCACAAATTCTGAACTCGAACAGATCCCCATTCCAGACTGTGTGAATCCCAAATCCCACAAATTCTAAACTCGAACAGATCCCCATTCCAGACTGTGTGAATCCCAAATCCCAGAAATTCTGAACTCGAACAGATCCCCATTCCAGACTGTGAATCCCAAATCCCACAAATTATAAACTCGAACAGATCCCCATTCCAGACTGTGTGAATCCCAAATCCCACAAATTCTGAACTCTAACAGATCCCCATTCTAGACTGTGTGAATCCCAAATCCCACAAATTATAAACTCGAACAGATCCCCATTCCTGACTGTGTGAATCCCAAATCTCACAAATTCTGAATTCGAACAGATCCCCATTCCAGACTGTGTGAATCCCAAATCCCACAAACTCTAAACTCGAACAGATCCCCATTCTAGACTGTGTGAATCCCAAATCCCAGAAATTCTGAACTCGAACAGATCCCCATTCTAGACTGTGTGAATCCCAAATCCCAGAAATTCTGAACTCGAACAGATCCCCATTCCAGATTGTGTGAATCCCAAATCCCACAAATTCTGAATTCGAATAGATTCCCATTTCAGACTGTGTGAATCCCAAATCCCACAAATTCTGAATTTGAATCCATCCTCATGCACTGCATTATACTCCGCACATAAAATATTGTAAAACCGCTCGATAATCGCTAGATACAATCAAATGAAAACACCAGTAAGCATTCAAAGATAAGAACTCGGTATTATAATATAGTTACCACACAGTACCACTCATACATTCGGCAAAAGTCGTTGTTACACTCGGAGCAATTTACAATCAGTAAGAGGATATGCTAATAGGATAAGACAGAACAAGATGCACGCACCAAGCCCAGCTCCCCAAATCCTTATGCTCCCCATGCAGTAGAATTTCAAGATTATGGCTAAGCCTATTAAGGATTCTACTGACAGATGCGATTGCAGGAAGTCAGTTCAAGAAGAGTCAAAACAAAACAAAAACTGACTGGCACCCGTGGGCGAGCGGGACAGAACGGGAAATGGTGAAAATGGCGGCCCTTGGCATCGTTGGGGAGTCTTGGGACAATTAGCTGGCTTGGGCTAAGTAAGTTATAGTTATATTAGTTAGAAACCTCATACTAGTTGAAAGGAAACTTGAAAAAAGCATTTAAAAAAGAAGTCACTTATATAGATTTAAGAAGTGAAAAGACCGAGATTCAACTTACCTGCAACGATTGGGCCCCTCGCAGATACCATTAGAACTGCAGTTCTTGCTGCAGACAGCTGTCAGTGGAAAAGGCGGGTAAGTCATTCGAAGGTAAACAGGCGGAGTAAGTATATTCATTGTTTCAACAGCTAATGCCTCGTCATATAATTAGCAATCTGAAAAAGCGAAACTCACGTTTACTACAAAGACTGCCAGTGTAGCCCGGCATGCAAACTCTGCGACCCTGCGAGTCGCAGGTGAAATGACCAACAATATCGTTTCTAGGTACGCACAGGCGATGACACGAGCTGCCATAGTGATTAGCTGGGCAGCGTATTCGATAACTATAGACTAATTCCACGCCGTCGGAACGCCATGAACGATGGCTTGTCCAGTTCTGACTTGGCGAGTAGTCTTTTTCGTAGGTTGATCCGTCAGCGATCAGGTACGCTTAGAGGTCAATGATGTTATGGGGCATTTGGATATATATAAGACTTTGGCTGTATTAAAACTTCTCAGAATAAGTCAAGGGTCGGCAAACTCCACATGCGGCCCGGCCCGCAAAGCTTCTCTATCCGACCCTCGGGTCCTTTGAGACTTTTCTTCTCTCTAATCTCTCTGCTCTCCTCTCCTCTCCTACATTCTCTGGCCTTTCCTTTCTCCATTATCCATTCTGCCTACTCTATTCTCTATTCCATAGTCATGCTCTATATAGGTCGACTATCTGGCATTTGAGTTGAAAAAAAGTTTTACCGACCCCTGGAATAATTCAGCTATAGCTATACTGTATATGTAAACTTACAATTTTCCAAGTTGAATTGCGTTGTAGATGGAGAGTGATAGAGTTGCACAATAAGTCGAAACGGGCCCTGGGTAGGCTGTATATATAAAATAAGAAAATAATAAATATATTATTAGATCGGCGTAATTTCAAACTGACAAGACTCTAGCCATTCGATTGTATAAGCGACAAGTCGGAAAAGGCCAAAAATCTTAATTACCTCCCAATTATTAGACAGATGAGAGAATCGAATATCCTTGGCACCATTGATGTTGTTATGGCCAACTAGACCAGTAATCCGGTAGGCTATATTGCATGTGACGCTATTTAGCTGTAGTAGTTCACTAGCTCTGCTACTAGAAGCGATGCACACTCTGGCAAACGTATTGCAGTCGCCAATGCAGCTTCCATCGGTTCTAGAGACTAAGCTGCTACAGCAGGCGCCATCGGCTAGTTTGCCTACCGTATTGTTGAGCCGGTCGAGATGCACTTCAATCTCCATGTTCATTGAGCCGCATAGGCACAGAGTCTGTAGCATGAGAAGCGTTGCGACAAAGCAAAAGCGTAGCATTTAAAGTTAGTAATACGATCGCAAGTATTAAAAATAAATTCTACAGATGGGTTTCGACTCTCGTGTGTTGTGTGTAGCTCTTTTGTTTCTTATTGAGGCGCAGTTTATATAAGCTTGAATGAATGCACGTCCTAATCTATAACCAGTTGAGGAATTCTCCTATCAAAGAACCTATTACTTTTTCGGGCGATATAAATAGGCCAAGGTCTACTATGTTTGTACGCAAAGTGAGCCAAGGCAAAATAAATGTACACCATGAGCGGGATAGGGTTGGGGCGGGGGTAGAATTGGGGGCCCCCATGGTCCGCGCACCCCCCTCTAATCTCGTCCCTCCTCTCCGATCAAAGCGAGATGCCCTTTGCACACTGAGAGCCCCCTCACCCAGGCGCAGGCCCCATTCATTTAATTTAAAAAATAAGTCAAATTAAATGCTAAAATAATGTGATCAGCGGCGTCCACACAAACCCTCTCTTAAATACAATAATGCGAGGAAAAGGCAGAGGGCCCAACTCCAATTCGATTATCAATTAATATTACCCACCTGAACAACATGCGGGAAAACTTCCTAAGGCACAGATAAGTATACTGAGGCCTCCGCTCCGAACCCAGAGTTAGGCATCATAAAATAGAATTTAAAATAAGGCCGCACGGACAGCGGAGGAAAAATCATTTAATTATTAGCTAAACAATATAAAATTTTAAGCACCGACTTTCATTTTTTATCTAATCAGATCAATTTAGAGGATGCCGATTCCCCGGACTTTCTACCGGACTTCCGCCGGGGAATTTTGACCTCTTTCAAATTGTCTAATTAGTCCACATGGATGGAGTTAAATGGAGTAATTAGTTAATTAAGATCTATTGATAAAATAAACGCTATTTTCTACCTTTCAGGTGTGTGCTTATACGCTAACTGTTTTGTTGTTTTCGTTGTATGTATAACCCGAACATACGAGCTATATGTCTAGTAGAATCTATATTATGGGAATAGATGGGAATAGGGAGATGGGAATAAATGGGAATAGAATAGCAAAATGTCAAATTGGGGATAATTAGGGATTAATTCTTTATTATTGCCATTGGGGATTAATACAAACTCTGGGATAAACGAACCACTTTTTATGGTTGACTGCTGGGATTTCTGTGACCTGTGGATAAGTGCTAATCTGGCAGCATCTGACCTAGGGGATTTTGAACAAAAGGCTGTTTATTCAAGCTTTTGCTTCCCAGGGAGCTGTCTCAGTTTGTCTCAGACAGACTAACACGAAGACAAATGTCGACTCTGCCTTGGGGATAGCAAAATCCCGGTTTTTTGCGATCCCGGAATCCCGGGATTGCAATCCCTACTCTGCCTCTGCTTTGACTCTGTCGTACTTCAGTTGATCATCCAGTCAATCTACAGCCCTCAATTTTCACTTCCCAAGTTTTCTAACCTCTAACAGTCCTCTAACAGTCACCTCTAACAGTCACAATCACAACCCACAGGCACAATGGCCGCCATTGCTTTCGTGAATTGAACTACTACCAGTAAAGTTGAGTAAACCGCAAGTCTCACCTGCAGAAATAATAACGCGGCCGAAACTACACGCCGAGCTGTCATAGTCCACTGTTACACTGTATAGATTGGAACCAGCGGAAGTGGTGAAAAAGTTCGTTAAAAATAGACCGCTGCAACCCCCAAAGTGAAATTTTTTTTGTTTATATAGGCCGATATAAGTGGTCGCGTAGACTTGAAATTTAGCTAAATCAATGAATGAAAATAAATTTGCAAGGCTTGGTCCAACTGCAAGTCCGCAGGCCGAGCTCTCTGTCCCGCTGTATCTCTTTTTACTTTTACACCCGCCGCCGTGAGCCTTTACAACCCCCTCCCTATTTTAGTTTTGGGCGGGAAGGGGCGGCGGCACAAACCAGCCAACCCCCTTGCGCAGGCCTCTCCCACCACCCCTCCGTTCAATTAGGCCAATCCTTGACTGGCGTTTTCCAACCCAGCCCACCCCCAATGGACCAACTCCGTTGGCCTTTTTAGAGTGTCGGCAGGATTTTGAGTCTACCTTTTGGTCCTTTTAGACGATAAACGTCAATTCCTATAAAGACCTGGGGCGCGCGAGCGTACAAATAAAAGTTTAGTGCTGCTTAAACACTTTTTTACGTCGATAAACAACTTTAAAACAGTCAAGTTCATTCATCCAGGGACCAAAGGGGTTCAGGAATTTCTGAATTTCTAGTACACTGCTTAGAGAAGTTTCCGGGTTTTCTTTACATTAAATAAATAATAGTCGCTTTTCACGTGATCGACATTATACTACTACTAATAATATAATACGGGATTCAGGTTTCAACTTAGCAGGCGAGCGAGAATGAAAGCAACAGACCTATTTCACTGGCGCCGTCTGGTCTGGACTCTGGACGGAATCGGAAAGTGTTGATTGAACCAGCGAGGTCAAATGCAAAAGGGGTGAACAAGGCTTCGATTTAAAAGGCGTTAATCCAACCCGGAGTGAATTTTATGTCGTTGTTTACAACTCTTCTGCTGAACTAACTCTTGGCTGTGCAATTGTTAAATCAAAAGTAATCAAACAAAAAACTCGTTTGAACTTCTACTACCAAGACTAAAGACAACAGCAGTCAGTAAACACAAGCACAGGCGCCGCCAATCTTTATCGCCAAAGCAGACGAAAAACATTTTGACATTTTGTGATCGCAATCCCGGGGATCCTGTGATTGGGCCCATTGTCAACTCTGCCTTAAATCACGAAATTTACTAATTGAAGCGTATCACTGATCAGTGCTTTTGTTGATAAGTCACAGATGTAAATATATATATCTACGAGTAGACCCGCGATGAAAATATGTCAAGGGTCGCTCAAAAAGTGGGGGGGGGCAGGGTCACGCCCCCCTCTTCCGACGCCTTATGGCCGCAGGCACCCTTTTTGCGCTGCAGGTACTCATTTCCATTTTGCTGCCGCAGGCTCTATATTTTGTCGCCCTGAAGCAAAATTATTGATTTTTATAACGGGGGGGGGCACATGCCCCCCCGGTGGCGACGCCCCTGGAACAGATTTCACTAGCTCTCGCATACACTGTAGTCTACTCCTTGATGGATTCTGATACTACGATTAATTAAATTGGCCAAATTAGGCAGTTGCCTAAGCTAAACCTCTACCACTACACTATACTTACTACACTCATAAATACGAAATTATGAACTTTACATTGAGTAAAAACTCAAAAGTACTTTAGATTTTACTACTTCACGTAAGCGAAAGAACCTCAAGAATTCTGGGACTTTTTACTCCGGCTGACACATTCTTATGAACGTTGCACTTTGTTTGATATTCTAATTGCTAAGTTTAAAGTGTTATTTATAAAAAAACTCTAATTAAAACAAAATTAAAGAATTAAGACTAGAAAAACCACACACAATTTAAGGTTAGAACCCGACGAAGCTTAAAGACTTTATTTCCGCCCGAAAGGAATTATTTTATTGTTTTAATAATTGCGGCACATATATTGTAGGTAGAAACAAAAAGTACGCCGAAAATTGGATATAGAAAAGCAGGTGTTAAACAAAAATAAATTGCAATAGTTGAGCGTAAGATGCATTTTCTGGTAACTACGAAAGTAAGCAGTTTAATAAAGTCGTATAAAAGAGCCATTTTGACGGTTGTATAATTCGTATAAAATTGACAAAAGTGCAATGGGTTACCAACAATCACGACACAAAAATAAGTATAATATTAATTATGGTATAAATAAAAATGCTTGTGCAAGTTTAGCAGCTGAAATAGAGCAGTAGAAGGTTAAAATTAGCGATTTATTTACTGGTGAATTTGGCATTGGCCTTGTAGGCTTGCAATTGAGCAATTAAATTACAACAATAATTAATTAGGTCTTAATTAGGGATCATTTAGGCTCTTTGGTAGGGGTCAATTAAGTCTTTGTTGAGGCTTGGGAGTCGAGTTGGGTCTTTGTTGGGACTTGGGAGTCGAGTTGGGTCTTTGTTGGGACTTGGGAGTCGAGTTGGGTCTTTGTTGGGACTTGGGAGTCGAGTTGGGTCTTTGTTGAGACTTGGGAGTTGAGTTGGGTCTTTGTTGGGACTTGGGAATCGAGTTGGTCTTTGTTGAGACTTGGAAGTCGAGTTGGGTCTTTGTTGGGACTCGGGAGTCGAGTTGAGTCTTTGGGACTTGGGAGTCAAGTTGGGTCTTTGTTTGGACTAGGGAGTCAATATATATGAGTATATATATGATCAGTAAAGTACGCAGTAAGCTGTTGCAAGTTACAAACTATTAGCAAGTATATATTAATAGTCATAAATAACGAGTTTTGCCAATTCAAAGCGATGCATTGTGCTGCTGCCGTTCGGCCTGCAAAAGTCGCTGTTTAGCAGTGGCCAGCAGAGTCTCTGTCGTGCTCAACCGATCGGAGAATTCGCCAAGCGACGACAGCCAGCCGGCGTCCTCGTCTGACGGCGGCCGCGGCGGCGCCGACTGCGGCAGGCGACTCTGAGCGTCGACGGCGCGCTGTCGAAGACAATCGGACTCGGCTTTGGCAGCTTCGAGTCGGCGTCCAATTTCGACAGACTCGTCGCCGTCGACGTCAGCGTCGCCAATTTTGTTGTTTTCGTTGTCGTCGTAGTCGACAAAGTCGGTAGCCAGAATGGCGACGGCGGCGGCGGCGCACCTGGCGGCCGAGGACAACTCGCGACGCAGCTGACGACTATTGTTGACCTCGTTATTGGCGTCGGTGCTTGTTGTCAAGACGACGGCCTGATCGACGGCGCGGCGACATTCGGCAACTTCGAGGCGCAGCAGTTCGAGGCGGTCGAGACGGCAGACGGCGCGTTGAGGCCCAGCGGAGAGACGGGCCGGTGGCTGCTCAGCGGCGGCGGCGGCAGCAGCGACGTCTGCAAGTGAAAGAGGAAGTCGAGTTGCGACATTAAAGGACATTGAAGGTCATGAGTTAGCGAAGGCATTTATTTTATAGGTATTTAGTGACCATTCACTTCTCAGAAGAGATTTTGCAGGGCGATTTCCCAGAGCGATTCTTATGTTGGGTAGAGCGATTTCCCAGGGCGATTCTTATGTTGGTAGAGCGATTTCCCAAGGCGACTTTTATGTTGGGTAGAGAGATTTCCCAGGGCGATTCTTAAAGTTGGTGAAGCGATTTCCCAGGGCGATTTTTAAGATTCGTAAGGCGATTTCTGGAGGATTGAAGGCAATTTCATGGGGTGATTATCAAAGTTTGTATCGCCATTTTCTACTCTTTGAGGAATGATTGTTAAACAAGAATAATGAGGCGGTTTACCGCTACGACAATCGACAAATTCTACCCACAACAAGCAACATAAGACAAACTGCTCACTAGAATTGTTGTTGTCCTTAGCAACAGCTTTGAGCTCGTTATTCTCTTTGCGCAGCTCGTCGGCCGTCCGACGCAGACTGGCCAATTCGTCCGCTCGACCGTCAGCGTTGGCCAGCTGGCCAGCTAAGCGACGCGATTCGGCCAAGGATTGCGATAGGCGCGAGCGTAGATGGCGCAGATCGCGTAGTGCGCGTCGCAATTCGCGCGCCAAAGCTAATGGTCCACCGTCGCTGCATCCGGTGTTGGCATTGGCCGAGGCGCTCAGGCCGCCAATTGCGCCGCAGTTGGACACGCGGGCCAGAGCATCGTGCAGCGTGATCTCGGCTTGGATCACCTCGGGCCAAGCAGCGGCAGCGGCGGCGGCGGCAGCGGCGGAGGCGGAATCGCCGCAGACGGCAGGACTCGGACTGCAAGCTCTGGCCGCTTCTAGGGGAGTGCCAGAACTGCTGGCGCCCGTGGCAGTTGAAGTCGATGAAGACGACGCGTTGGTCGACAGTGAACCTTCGAGCTCGTCGGGATCGAAATCGGCGCCTGCGGCGGCGTTGGCGGCAGCGCCGGTGCCGGCGGGATGCGGCGCGCCTAGACGAGAGATGTAGCGCAGAAGCTTCTCCGTCAGGGCCGTCTTGTCCTCGATTTCAAGCTTGGTGCTGCGAAACAAAATAGGGATGACGCATTACGAGACTTGATTCTAAGAAACGCTGCTTCTAAGAAAAATAACTTAAATCTTTAATAACAAATGTTATACACTTACGCTTTGAGCTCCAGACTCAGCTGATTGCAGGTGTCGTCACTTTTCTTTAACATAGCCTTCAACTGACTGTTGGACTTCTGAACGGATTCAAGTCGCCTGTCGGTGGGTTATTTTAGATTTAGGAGTAAAAGAGTTTATTAGTGTGTACTATTTAATTACAAATTCAAATCAGCATTCTAAAATCTGAAGATCTGGAACGGTGGCTGTGGTCCAGCAACTGAGGATTTGGGAGGCTGGCCCAGCGACTGAGGATTTGGGAGGCTGGCCCAGCGACTGAGGATCTGGGAGAATGGCTCAGCAACTGAGGATCTGGGAGAATGACTCAGCAACTGAGGAGCTGGGAGAATGGCTCAGCAACTGAGGAGCTGGGAGGCTGGCCCAGCAACTGAGGAGCTGGGAGAATGGCTCAGCAACTAAGGAGCTGGGAGAATGGCTCAGCAACTGAGGATCTGGGAGAATGGCTCAGCCACTGAGGATCTGGGAGAATGGCTCAGCCACTGAGGATCTGGGAGAATGGCCCAGCAACTGAGGATCTGGGAGAATGGCCCAGCAACTGAGGATCTGGGAGGCTGTGGCCCAGCAACTAAAGATGTGAAAGGACCCAGAGCAACCAATTCCAAGAAACGCATATTAACTCACTTAGTCCGCGAGTTCAGCTTGGCCCGCAGCTCCTCTGCCCGGTTCTGCAGCTCCACGCTGAGGCTGACGGCCCGCTCGCACTTGCTAGTGAGCTCGCGATAGCTGGTCAGCACTTCGGCCATCTCGGCGGCGTGACTTTGACGCTTCTGATGCTCCTGGTCCTGCTGCGGGTGCGAGCGGAGGGTAAGGGCGTTACACGCTGGCTGAATGCTTAGCAGAGTACGTGTCTACGTGCTGTACTGGCTACTGTGTATGCCTTTCTACTGCAGAATAGTATCTATCTGCTCGTTAGACATGTGTATATGTCGTAGAACAATATCTATCTACCATAGAAAATATTTATCTACTGTAGGACAATACCTATCTACTGTAGGACAATACCTATCTACTGTAGGACAATACCTATCTACTGTAGGACAATATCTATCTACTGTAGGACAATATCTACTGTAGGACAATATCTACTGTAGGACAATATCTACTGTAGGACAATATCTACTGTAGGACAATATCTACTGTAGGACAATACCTATCTACTGTAGGACAATACCTATCTACTGTAGGACAATATCTATCTACTGTAGGACAATATCTACTGTAGGACAATATCTACTGTAGGACAATATCTATCTACTGTAGGACAATATCTATCTACTGTAGGACAATATCTACTGTAGGACAATATCTACTGTAGGACAATATCTATCTACTGTAGGACAATATCTACTGTAGGACAATATCTACTGTAGGACAATACCTATCTACTGTAGGACAATACCTATCTACTGTAGGACAATATCTATCTACTGTAGGACAATATCTACTGTAGGACAATATCTACTGTAGGACAATATCTACTGTAGGACAATATCTATCTACTGTAGGACAATATCTACTGTAGGACAATATCTACTGTAGGACAATATCTACTGTAGGACAATATCTATCTACTGTAGGACAATATCTACTGTAGGACAATATCTACTGTAGGACAATATCTATCTACTGTAGGACAATATCTACTGTAGGACAATATCTACTGTAGGACAATATCTATCTACTGTAGGACAATATCTATCTACTGTAGGACAATATCTACTGTAGGACAATATCTACTGTAGGACAATATCTATCTACTGTAGGGCAATATCTATCTACTGTAGGACAATATCTATCTACTGTAGGACAATATCTATCTACTGTAGGGCAATATCTATCTACTGTAGGACAATATCTATCTACTGTAGGACAATATCTATCTACTGTAGGACAATATCTATCTACTGAAGGACAATATCTACTGTAGGACAATATCTATCTACTGTAGGACAATATCTACTGTAGGACAATATCTATCTACTGTAGGGCAATATCTATCTACTGTAGGACAATATCTATCTACTGTAGGACAATATCTATCTACTGTAGGACAATATCTACTGTAGGACAATATCTATCTACTGTAGGACAATATCTATCTACTGTAGGGCAATATCTATCTACTGTAGGACAATATCTATCTACTGTAGGACAATATCTATCTACTGTAGGACAATATCTATCTACTGTAGGACAATATCTACTGTAGGACAATATCTATCTACTGTAGGACAATATCTACTGTAGGACAATATCTACTGTAGGACAATATCTATCTACTGTAGGACAATATCTACTGTAGGACAATATCTACTGTAGGACAATATCTATCTACTGTAGGACAATATCTACTGTAGGACAATATCTACTGTAGGACAATATCTATCTACTGTAGGACAATACCTATCTACTGTAGGACAATATCTACTGTAGGACAATATCTATCTAGTAAAGGACAATATCTATCTGCTTATAAGACAATATCTATGCACTATTTATAGAAGAGGCTACATCTCGCTACTGCAGTGCAACATCTATCTGGCAGTACCTGTGCAACGCCGTACTGTTCGCGCAATTCGCCCAGCTCAGCCTCGGTGGATTTCAGCTGAACAGTCTTCTTTAGCAGATTTGCTTCAAGCTGTTTAATATTGGATTTAGCCAACTTCAACTCGGACTCGACCGACTCAAGTTGAGCAGTCTTCTCAATCAGGTTCGAGTCCAACTGTTCATAATTAGCTTTGGCGGACTCTAACTCAGATTCGGCAGTCTCAAGTTGAGCAGTCTTAGCAGCCAGTTCAGCTTCTAATTGTTTGATATTTGACTTAGCCGACTGCAGCTCAGATCTGGAAGACTCAAACTGAGCAGCCTTCTCAACTAGGTTGGCTTCCAACTGTTCGACATTCGAATTGGCCAACTGCAACTCGGACTCGGCGGACTCAAGCTGAGTCTGTTTATCAACTAACTCGGCTTCTAATTTATCGACGGTGGCCTTGAGCAATTCTAGCTCGGATTCTGCTGTCTCTAGTTGAGCAGTCTTCTCAATTAGGCTAGTTTCGAACTGTTCAATGCTGGATTTAGCGGAATTCAACTGCAACTCGGCGGACTCGAGTTCAGCGGTCTTGTCAACGAGTTCGGATTTCAACTGTTCCATACCGGATTTAGCTGATTCTAATTCGGATTCAGCTTGCTCAAGTTGAGAAGTTTTGTCAACTATTTCAGCTTCCATCTGTTCAAGATTTGATTTAGCCAATTTCAATTCGGTTCCAGCGGACTCAAGTTGAGTAGCTTTTTCGTTAAGGTTAACTTCGAGCTGTTCGATATTGGACTTAGCGGATTCCAGCTCAGACTCGGCGGTTTCGAGTTGATTCGCAGTCTCAACTAGATCGGTTTCCAACTGTTCGATATTGGATTTAGCCAATTCGAGCTCAGACTCGGCGGACTCAAGCCGAGTAGACTTCTCAGCTAGATTAGCTTCGACAAGTTCGAGTTTGGAAATTGAAGATTCTAATTCAGCCTTTGCGGCATCCAACTCAGCAGCTTTCTCACTTAACTGTGCTGCAGCTGGTTCCAACTCAGCCCTAACCGACTCCAGCAGAGCATTCAATTCGGCCTCCTTTTTCTCAGAATCCAACTGAGCAGCCTTGGTGAACTCCAGCTCAGCCTCTAGTCCGGCTAACTGAGCAGATTTCTCAACTAGAGCGGCTTCGAATTCTTTATAAACCGAGTCGTCGGATTTTGAATCGGCAGTTTGATTAGCCAAGGCCAACTTGGCCTTGAGCTCGGCGCCCTCCTCGGCTAATTCGGCCATCTGATCGCGCAGCTGATCACAATTGGCGGCCAGATTCTTGGCTTCATCCTGGGCCTGCTCGGTGTCGGCTAGAGCGGCTGACAGCTCCGATTGGAGGTGATCGGCTCGGCTTATAGCGGCGGCCAGTTCGGCTTCCAGGGTGCGGCATCTGGGGCAAAAGGGAAAGGACACTTGAAGGTCGTTTGCGCCAAATGTCTTCCAGGGTGCGGCATCTGGGGCAAATGGGAAAGGACACCTGAAGGTCGTTTGCACCAAATGGCTTCCAGGGTGCGGCATCTGGGGCAAAAGGGAAAAGACACTTGAAGGTCGTTTGCGCCAAATGGCTTCCAGGGTGCGGCATCTGGGGCAAAAGGGAAAGGACACTTGAAGGTCGTTTGCGCCAAATGGCTTCCAGGGTGCGGCATCTGGGGCAAATGGGAAAGGACACCTGAAGGTCGTTTGCGCCAAATGTCTTCCAGGGTGCGGCATCTGGGGCAAATGGGAAAGGACACCTGAAGGTCGTTTGCGCCAAATGTCTTCCAGGGTGCGGCATCTGGGGCAAATGGGAAAGGACACCTGAAGGTCGTTTGCGCCAAATGTCTTCCAGGGTGCGGCATCTGGGGCAAAAGGGAAAAGACACTTGAAGGTCGTTTGCACCAAATGGCTTCCAGGGTGCGGCATCTGGGGCAAATGGGAAAGGACACCTGAAGGTCGTTTGCACCAAATGGCTTCCAGGGTGCGGCATCTGGGGCAAAAGGGAAAAGACACTTGAAGGTCGTTTGCACCAAATGGCTTCCAGGGTGCGGCATCTGGGGCAAATGGGAAAGGACACTCGATTTAGCACACTAGACTCTGCCAATTGTGCCACAAAGTTACATGCATCTGTGCTGTTGGCACAGTTGCCTTATTAAAACCTACCTAGCAGCCATCGCTTGTTCATCGTAATGGCAGTCGGTCTGGGCTTCAACAGCAACAGCCCTAGTCGAGGACTCAGCCGACGAACGCGATGTTGAAATGGACAACGACGCGGACGGGCCGGGCGGCTTCTTCGCTAGGTGCATCAGATCGTCTAGACGAAGGCTTGGAGGCGAATTAGTGGCCGCTTCTGCTTCGGTTTCAGCGTCAGCAGCGGTGGAGGCAGAGGCGGCGTTGGCGGTACCTTCAGCGACTTCGCCAGTCATTAAACTGCTGCCAGGACAGGTGGTCACGTCTGTCAAGGTGGAAGTCACCGATACGCCAGGTGGCTGCGGTGGCTTGGGCGCCGTTGTCGTTGGCGGAGGCGACGGCGGCGTGGCCCATTCGTCGGCGTCGGTGTCTAGCAGGTGATGATGCTGATGGCGATTATGGCGATGATGCTGCTGCTGTTGATGAGGCTGGGACAGCTGATGCTCGCTAGCCGATGCTTGCTGCTGATCGTCTAAATTGAAGCTGCAGTTGGATGCCTCGGCAACTGTGTAAGGAAGTAGGATCAGGAAACCGATTGATGCGGCGGGGAGGCTGGTTTTGAAAAGGGCCAGAATTATTAAAACTAAGAAACATTCCCTATTAGCGGGGATCGAAGGAAAGTTGGGGATTAGAGTAGGTGCCTTTAGGATTAGATTAAACGACTTGGGATTAGAGGAAAGAGATCTGAGAATACGGGGAGGAGATTTTGGAATAATTTAAGTCAATTGAGATTAGGGATTCTGAGAAGGGACTAAAAAGATTAAAGAAATGAGATTTGGGATGTTAGAAGGACATTTAGTTAGTTAAAGGAGTTAAGGCTCAGGTGAAGCAGATTGTGAGGAGATTGAGGCATTTATCAGACAATAAGAATTTGACTCAAATTTGTACTCACCAGCCCCAGCCAGCAGCGCTTCGAGCATGCAGCCAATCCTTCCAAAGCCAGTGAGCGCCTGTTTAACCTCGGCCACGTGATCCTGCAGATTGCGCATAGCCAACGCGTTCTCTTCTTCCATCGAGCGTAGGCCGGGCGTACCGGGCGGCTGCATCAGCTGGGCGGATAGCAGAGACACGTCGCGATTGTACTGGTTGTTACCCAGAGCAAACGAATCGTCTTCCTGATTAGCGCCGCAGGGGCGAATTGAAGACATCCTATGATTAGTATTGTTCATAGTAGTATTGTTAGCGAAAGCGGTGGCCGAGCCTAGCAGAGCGGACACATTGCCTAGCGTAGTGGACAGAGCGGCCTGGAGACCGGCCTCGGCGCCGCGCAGCTGACCGAGCAGCCGGTCGAAGACGCCTTTTAACTGGCCGAGCTCGGCGGCGCTCATCGCTGCCGCGGCGTCCATCGACATTGGCAGAGAATGGGTGCGCAACTGCGACACCTGCGTTAGGGTTGATGGGTGCAAATACAGCAGGCTTATTGTTGAGAGAGAGCCAGCTAAGTTGCAACTGGAGTCAACTAGGGTTGCAACAGGAGTCAGTTAAGTTGCAACTGGAGTTAACTAGGGTTGCAACTGGAGTCAGTCAAGTTGCAACTGGAGTTAACTAGGGTTGCAACTGGAGTCAGCTGAGTTGCAACTGGAGTCAACTAGGGTTGCAACTGGAGTCAGCTGAGTTGCAACTGGAGTCAACTAGGGTTGCAACTGGAGTCAGCTGAGTTGCAACTGGAGTCAACTAGGGTTGCAACTGGAGTCAGTTAAGCTGCAACTGGAGTCAACTAGGGTTGCAACTGGAGTCAGCTGAGTTGCAACTGGAGTCAACTAGGGTTGCAACTGGAGTCAGCTGAGTTGCAACTGGAGTCAACTAGGGTTGCAACTGGAGTCAGCTGAGTTGCAACTGGAGTCAACTAGGGTTGCAACTGGAGTCAGCTGAGTTGCAACTGGAGTCAACTAGGGTTGCAACTGGAGTCAGCTGAGTTGCAACTGGAGTCAACTAGGGTTGCAACTGGAGTCAGTTAAGCTGCAACTGGAGTCAACTAGGGTTGCAACTGGAGTCAACTAGGGTTGCAACTGGAGTCAACTAGGGTTGCAACTGGAGTCAACTAGGGTTGCAACTGGAGTCAGCTGAGTTGCAACTGGAGTCAATTAGGTTGCAACTGAAGTCAATTAGGTTGCAACTGAAGTCAATTAGGTTGCAACTGAAGTCAATTAGGTTGCAACTGGAGTCAGCTAAGTTGCAACTGGAGTTAACTAGGGTTGCAACTGGAGTTAACTAGGGTTGCAACTGGAGTTAACTAGGGTTGCAACTGGAGTTAACTAGGGTTGCAACTGGAGTTAACTAGGGTTGCAACTGGAGTCAGTTAAGTTGCAACTGGAGTCAATTAGGTTGCAACTGGAGTCAATTAGGTTGCAACTGGAGTCAACTAGGTTGCAACTGGAGTAAACTAGGTTGCAACTGGAGTAAACTAGGGTTGCAACTGGAGTAAACTAGGGTTGCAACTGGAGTCAACTAGGTTGCAACTGGAGTAAACTAGGTTGCAACTGTCTTCAGTTGCAACTTTCAAATTCTAATTTGAAAGTTAAATTCAAATTCAAAGTACAAACAGAAACCTTAGAGTACTAGACGATTAGACAAAAACCAGTTGTTGCAGTGACTAGTCATAAAAAATGATTATTAAGATTAACCGGCGCCCAGAAATACTTAGCCATAAAAGCTACAAGCAATAAAATACAATTCAGTATTTTATAGCAAAGCTTATCATTACATGTATCAATGAAGAAGTAATAAATGTATGGAATTATGCAAATCATTAATTGGGAATTAAGTATAATTATAGCACAAGCCAAGAAGACAAACGCACGTATTCCCACGAGGTCCAAAAAACAATAGCAATAGCATATTTTTCACACTTTTTATGGTTCAAAGCGATAAGTTGAAGTTATGGGAATAATATTATATCCGTCCTTTAAACTAACAAAAAGGTTATTCCTACTAATTTAAATTAGCCCAGTTAGATTTTACTCCTCTTATAAAAATAAAGTGACATTAATTTCTACTTGTCATTTAGATACTTGTCAGTAACCTACCTGTAACCTGTCAGTAACCTACTTGTCATTTAGATACTTGTCAGTAACCTACCTGTAACCTGTCAGTAACCTACTTGTCATTTAGATACTTGTCAGTAACCTACCTGTAACCTGTCAGTAACCTACTTGTCATTTAGATACTTGTCAGTAACCTACCTGTAACCTGTCAGTAACCTACTTGTCATTTAGATACTTGTCAGTAACCTACCTGTAACCTGTCAGTAACCTACTTGTCATTTAGATACTTGTCAGTAATCTACCTGTAACCTGTCAGTAGCCTACTTGTCATTTAGATACTTGTCAGTAATCTACCTGTAACCTGTCAGTAACCTACTTGTCATTTAGATACTTGTCAGTAACCTACCTGTAACCTGTCAGTAACCTACTTGTCATTTAGATACTTGTCAGTAATTTACCTGTAACCTGTCAGTAACCTACTTGTCATTTAGATACTTGTCAGTAATCTACATGTAACCTGTCAATAACCTACTTTCATTTAGATACTTGTCAGTAACCTACCTGTAACCTGTCAGTAACCTACTTGTAATTTAGATACTTGTCAGTAATCTACCTGTAACCTGTCAGTAACCTACTTGTCATTTAGATACTTGTCAGTAATCTACCTGTAACCTGTCAGTAACCTACTTGTCAGTAACCTGTCAGTAACCTACTTGTCACTTAGATACCTGTCAGTAACCTACTTTTCAGTAACCTACTTGTCAGTAAATAAACTACTAACCTCCGCTCAGTTGAGGAAGAGAATAGGGGCTCTCTCTTTTATAGCAACTTGTGCTTATTATCAAGGGCTCACTGGGTGTTAAATAAATTAACTTTACAGAGTCAACTCACCTGTTCCATCAGCCCTGGCCCAGTCAACTCGGACATGCTCAATTCGTAATTAATCTGTCCAGCATTAGTCGTAGCAGCGGCCGCTTCTGTCACTGCGCAGCCATTGTCCTCAATGGTAGCAGGAGCATTCTCGGGTGCCGCAACCCCGCCACTACTAGCCAGAGATGTGACGCACAGATGATAGAACCGTTTACCGCTAGCATTCAAGCACTGACGCGCCTCGGCACTCATTTCAACCAACTGTTGCTGCTGCTGCTGCTGTTGTTGCAATTCCGCTGCAGAGCCAAGCAGGCTTAAAGCGCCGAGACCTTCAACCAGAGCAGACACGCTGCCGCCACCGCCCCCGCTAGTTGGACCAGCTGAAGCTGAGGCGGGCACTGAGCCGGCAATAGTGAGGCTGCGTCGGTTCTGAGCTCCCAGACGGATGCTCTCCCAGAACGAGCCGCCAGCTTCCACGTCTAAGCCGCCGCCGACGCCGCGTTGAGTTGATGAAGAGGCCGTGTCAGCATCCGTAGCCGTACTGCGATGCTGCAGATGCGGCTGGAAATTAGTAGTAGTTGTTTTTGCTGTTACCAGGGGAACCGGAGCGCTGGCCTGACCGTTGACTGCTTTCTCGGCATTTAGAGACGCAACTTCCTGCTGTAAGTAGCAAGATCGGGTAGAATATGAAGAATAGTGTTTAGAGCTACATGTTAGGCATAATAAAAATAAAAACTACATACCCGATATTCATCCAGAAGCTGATTGAGCTCTTCGATTTCAGCTTTGCCTTCGTCTAGTTGCGCTTGCAGACTCTGTGCAATGAGGAAGGATAACAGAGTGATTAATATGATGCATAGCACTAAGTCAGAATAACACTGCAAGAATTCTCATCGGAGGGATTTATCCAAAGAAATTTTTGAACTTGAGCATCAAATGCAAAGCAATACACAATTTAAGCATCAGATCCCAGATAGGAGAAAATCCCATTTGAGCATCAGATCCCAGATAGGAGAAAATCCCATTTGAGCATCAGATCCCAGATAGGAGAAATCCCATTTGAGCATCAGATCCCAGATAAGAGAGAATCCTATTTGAGCATCAGATCCCAGATAGGAGAAAATCCCATTTGAGCATCAGATCCCAGATAGGAGAAATCCCATTTGAGCATCAGATCCCAGATAGGAGAAAATCCCATTTGAGCATCAGATCCCAGATAGGAGAAAATCCCATTTGAGCATCAGATCCCAGATAGGGGAAAATCCCATTTGAGCATCAGATCCCAGATAGGAGAAAATCCCATTTGAGCATCAGATCCCAGATAGGAGAAAATCCCATTTGAGCATCAGATCCCAGATAGGAGAAATCCCATTTGAGCATCAGATCCCAGATAGGAGAGTATCCCATTTGAGCATCAGATCCCAGATAGGAGAGTATCCCATTTGAGCATCAGATCCCAAATAGTTGATAATCCCATTTGAGCATCAGATCCCAGATAGGAGAAATCCCATTTGAGCATCAGATCCCAAATAGTTGATAATCCCATTTGAGCATCAGATCTCAGATAGTAGATAATCCCATTTGAGCATCAGATCCCAGATAAGAGAGAAGCCCATTTGAGCATCAGATCCCAGATAAGAGAATCCCATTTGAGCATCAGATCCCAGATAAGAGAGAATCTTATTTGAGCATCAGATCCCAGATAGGAGAGTATCCCATTTGAGCATCAGATCCCAGATAGGAGAAATCCCATTTGAGCATCAGATCCCAAATAGTTGATAATCCCATTTGAGCATCAGATCCCAGATAAGAGAATCCCATTTGAGCATCAGATCCCAGATAGGAGAAATCCCATTTGAGCATCAGATCTCAAATAGTTAATAATCCCATTTGAGCATCAGATCTCAGATAGTAGATCCCATTTGAGCATCAGATCCCAGATAGTAGAAAATACCTTTTGAGCATCAGATCCCAAATAGGCTAAAATCCCATTTGAGCTTCAGCTCCCAAGAAATCCTATATACTAAAGATCTTAGCTATTTATGATTTAAGAACAAATCGAATTTCTAGAAATATCTCAAACTAAGCATTCAACGAAAAGCCATCTGAGTTATCACACAAAAATTCAATATCATTTAGCATCAGATCCAATAAAATCACACTAGCACTTTACTAGCAGTAGCTTATACCTCAATAACGGTGCCAGCATCAGCCAGCGAGGCATTCGCAGCCTCCAGTTCCCTATTCAGCTCGGCCACTCGATCGGGCAGTTCGGCCAAGGCAAAACCGCACTCTTTCGCAGCGGCTTCCAGTTCTTTGAGTTTGGCCGCTTCTGCCTCAGCCTTGGCTAGGCGAGACTCGAGCTTCTCCTGCCTCCGCCAGGAGCCCTGCAACAGACCGGCCATCTTCAATATGCGCTGCTCATTCAAATCGCCAGCTTTCGTAGACGAAGCCGCGCCGCCAGCCGACGTTGAAGCGCCCGGAGCTGTCGCGGCGGAATTGGAATCGTTGTTATTAGGTAAGCTGCTTGTGCCGCCGACGACATTGGCAGAAACGGCGTTGTCGAGTTGCTCGCGCAATTTGGCGCATCGGGCTTCGGCGTCGTCGCGTTCGATTTGAGTAGATTTTAATTGTTCGTCTAACTGGCTGAGCGCTTCGGAGCCTTCGGTTAATAGGCGTCGCTTAACTTCTAGTTCGCGAGTCAGGCTCTCTACGCGTGATTCTAAGTAGGCGACGCGAGTCTAAATTTGAATTTACAATCAATAAAATTAAAATCAAGAGGCTCTCTACGTGGTATTCTAACTCTAAGTAGCCCGCTACAAAATATGGCTGTTTCTTTGGCTGATTCCAAGCGGAAACACCGATGTTTCCACACAATAATCCCGCCCACACACAAAACCCTCCCAATTAGACGATTCTAGGCGCAAGAAACTGCCAAAAAACCCGCCCAGTAAGATCGACGAAGGAACCCGCCAAAAACTTTGGCGGGTTCTCACAAAGCTTTGGATGATTCCTGCAGAATCCACCATTTACTCTCTTTTAGGAAACCGCTAAGAGAATCGAATCGAATTTCATTTTTAGAGGCCATTCATTTGCTTGAAATGTTCTTAATGTTTTAAAAATTTAGCAAGAAGTATATAAATATATAGCAACTATGATTATATACTATTCATATTAATACCGTTCATATTATACGGTAATTTTATTCTGCGTTCGTATGGTGACGTTGTTTGTGACGCGTAAATATTACTTTCAAAAAGTAGGAATTTAACAAACTATACGTCTGCTACGATTTAACAGTTGACTTCATTTTTCAGCTACTGTTCTGGCCAGTGCTTTGCTTTCTTATACTTAGCCCTTGCCCTAGTCAGGCCCCTCATAGCAATATCTCGCCTTTTAAAATACGAGACGACGCGAGCGCATGATGCACCTTAACGATAACGCTTCGTAGTGTGAACCCTATGACTGAGCTGCTAGTACAGTACGTTGTAATTAGACAGTGTGATCAGATACCTTGATTGTCGATGCAAATATTATTTCAGATGGCATCAAAATTAGGCTCCAAATCACGAGTGAAAACGCAGGAAAAGCGCGA
Source organism: Macrostomum lignano (assembly GCA_002269645.1). Classification (NCBI taxonomy): domain Eukaryota; kingdom Metazoa; phylum Platyhelminthes; family Macrostomidae; genus Macrostomum; species Macrostomum lignano. The sequence goes on along the minus strand of NIVC01000173.1, from coordinate 28,391 downwards.
GAAAAAATGCACAGTCAAAAGAGTCAGTACTAAAGAGAAGGAAAGAAGTACAAAAAAGGTAAGAAGTTGAAGGACCCACAGCAGTCTGCTAAAGATTATAATAATAATAGTAATTCCTCCGATGACGACGAAATCCTGCCGCTTGCACTCCGTTGTGTATACACCGTTGTGTATAATGCAGCAAAACGCTTCCGCTACTGCCGACTGCGCCACGAGCGCTGCTGCTGCTGCGGCGACATCTAAACGATCGGCCGCTTCCGCTACTGCCGACTGCGCCACGAGCGGTTTGAACGTGGGCGCTTCCGACATGGTTTTGGTTGAAGATCCTGTAGACGAAACGCGAAAGGCCTTTAGGGTCGTTGAAAATGTGGAACCTCGTTGGTGGGGTCTGCAATTTAAGACCTCGCAGACTGGTGTGATATCCGGTTCGTTTACGGTGGTGAACGGCTATTAAAAGGAAGAATAGTCGAAGTTGTGACCTCTAAAAGTTCTCATGCTGCTCTGCATATCGGAGTACTGTTAAAGGGCCCATTCAACGACGAACGCTCGGCACGCGAATCTGTGCGGCTCTGCGTAGCCGTCCGTTACGATGAACACGAAGTAACTTCGTGTAACTCTTGTCGAGACCTACGAAAGAGTCTTTGCGAAACACAAGCAGTGATGCGCAGGTTTCGTAAGTAGCAACAAGTTTCTTATTACAATTTGTGCCTTTACTGCAGTACTGCTGAAATATTACTAAAAATAATTTTTTCACTTCTTTTATCTAGGAAGCGAGCTGCTAACTGGCTCCGAAAAAACTGAAGCGCTGCGGTCAGCCAATCTTGCGCTCGAAAACCGGCTCGTTGCAACCAACGAGCAAATTAAAGATCTCGAGAAAGAGCGTGAGCAGCTTCTTCTCCGAATCGTCCAAGCTGAAGGAGCAGCTAAAGTTCTTACTGAAGTCTCAGCAATGATCAGCACTGCAGTGGATGGCTCTGCCGCTGTTGATTCTAATGCAATTGCCGATGTCGGCAACCAAGGTGGCAACGTAGATTCTGAAGACGATACTGAGAGTGATCAGCAAAAGCAGCTTGTGTGCCTTTCAGACAAAACTCAGGCTTTAAGATCGCAAAAAATAACAAAAACGGATTCCAAGCGAATCCGAAAGTTGCTGACAGCTCTTCGATCCGTAAAAGCTCTCGTAGTCTCCGACATCGACGTCGATGGCAAAAAGGAGAAAGACGAACTCGTACAAAAAGTGAAATCTCGTCATATCCGCTGCCTTCTGCGGTTCCATTTTTACCGGAGGCCGACTTTCTAGCGACAAATTTTTCAGGCCGAAAAGTGAGGCAACGAGTTCTGGACGCACCCTGCCCAGTTAAAATCGAGGCTGTAAAGGAATTTTTGGCTCGTTCCAACATCGCAGTAGAGCACCAGACTCTGCACCTAGCATTTGAGCAGTGCCGTGCCACGGCCAGGGAGCGAATGCAGCCGCAAAAACAGGCGATTCGACGGGCCAAAACGTCTGAATGGAAGGACAAACGACGCGCTGTTCAGAAGTCTGCGCCGAGTTCCGCATCACACGCATCAAAATTTGTGCCTAGTCGGGCTGCCTGCAGTCATAGCGATGGTAACGGTGATGTCGGTCATGTCGGTGTCATGCTGGCTTCCGACAGCGATGCCATACCGCATTTGGAGGGTGACCATGTGCAACTGCTGCCAGTTTGTAGTCTATGACTTGTGAACCCAGGGTCTCCCTAAAACAAGTACCGCACCGCCCTATTATTACTACATGTATTATCATTATTATTCTCAGAATTTTACATTTTGAAGTAATAGAAAACAATAAATTTATGAAACACTTTAAGCTCAACAGAAAACTTTTTTGCGATGTCTTAAGTTATAAACCAATTTGTGTTAATGTGCAGCGCTGCTGGGCGGTGCGGTACGTGTTTTAGGGAGACCCGTGAACCCATTACGAGGGCCATCCCAAAAGTTTGTGCAAACATGGCGCAGTTTGGACTGACATCACAACAAACAGTTGATTTTTTTCAGGACGTCAAAATAGGATCCAATGAATGCGATGGCTCGTTCCCAGCGCCCAGGAAACTTGTGAACACCGTTTACAAACACTCAAATCACCCGGGTTTTCCAGAAGTCAGACGATCTCATTGAAGAGCTTATTCAGGCATTGCTACTGGCGCCCCCAGGTTCTCTGTGAGAATTTGGTGGACGCTGGATACAAAGAATTTCACTAAGTTCTGCCATTTCTTCAGACATCCATTGTGGATCGATTTCCAGCAGACCACAGATGAGCTGCATGTTGCTCTCTCAGTCCGCACATCTCGGAGTCTCCCAGATTTCGGCTCGTCCAGGGTCGAAGTGCAGCTGCTCTTGAACTGGTCCTACCACTTGTACACCACTTGAAATGAATCGATTGCACGAACTTTTGGGACCCAGTCGAACAAGCCGCTTTTTGCTGTCCACAGCAGCTTGAACCCTTTATTGACTATCAGGGGTACGTCCAGGGGTTTCAGGATGGGGAGGCCCAGTTGGGGCCCAGTAAAAACTGAAGGGGCAACATCTCGAATTTTTACTCTTTGTCGAGTTGTTTTGTTTTGTAATTGGAAGGTTTTTTAAATAAAAAGCATGCAAAGTAAACTTTAAACACGAATTCATTTAACTACATGTTGGCTTTTCCCGGCAGATCCTCGTCAAAAAACTCCGTTGGTTATTCCATCGGAAGATTTCATACATTTCACTGTGAGAGGAGAGGGAAGAGAGGAAGGAGAGAGTAAATAGGGGCGAGAGAAGCGGGAGGAGAGAGTAGAGGTGAGAGGAGGATGAGATGAAATGAGAGGAGAGAGTAGATAGGAGAAAGTAGAGAAGTGATAGAGGAGAGTAGAGTGGGAGAGTAGAGATGAGAGAGGAGAGATGAGAGAGGAGACAGGAGAGATTATAGAGTGGAGATAAGCGAGCAGAGAGAAGAGATAAAAGAGAGATAGAGATGGAGCTATGAAAGAGGGGAAAGGAAAGAAGAGAGAGCAGAGACGAGATATGTGAGAGTAGACAGAACAGAGGAGATAGAAGAGAAATATGTGAGAGCAGAAAGGAGAGGCAATGGGAGAGAGAAGTGGAGTGAGGAGAGAGGATACAAGAAGAAGTAGAATCGAGAGGATGTATTGCATTATGGATGTAGTGTTGACTATGTAGTGCATTTACGCACGAGTTTTTTATGCCATCTGCTATAATCACATGTTACGTTCCGTTTTTTACAACTTTGGTTTGGTCCACTAAAAATATAATATACTATTTTAATAATACAAAGTGCACTATATTTTTGGCTTTAGCCTTGGAAAAGGTAAACTCATGTTTTTTACTGTTTGCACTTATTTGGATCATATTAAAATGCTTCAGGCTACCCTTGAATGTTGTACTCTTTGTAGTCAATGATTATTGAAGTAGTCGGTGTTTATTACAGATATAGTACACTTCTATGTTACTCGTACTTGAATAATAAATTTCAACATTAACATGTATATTAAAATAGCGGTAACGCGATAATTGTGCTCTACATAGGATCCGCAGAATAATTAGATTTCAATCAGTAGCTTCTTCTCGACAGTTTCTGAAACGAAATCCACCCAGGAAACAGCCTAACGACTGGCGGGTTCTTCGGCAGTTTCTGAAACGAAATCCACCCAGGAAACAGCCTAACGGCTGGCGGGTTCTTCGGCAGTTTCTGAAACGAAATCCACCCAGGAAACAGCCTAACGGCTGGCGGGTTCTTCGGCAGTTTCTGAAACGAAATCCACCCAGGAAACAGCCTAACGGCTGGCGGGTTCTTCGGCAGTTTCTGAAACGAATTCCACCCAGGAAACAGCCTAACGGCTGGCGGGTTCTTCGGCAGTTTCTGAAACGAATTCCACCCAGGAAACAGCCTAACGACTGGCGGGTTCTTCGGCAGTTTCTGAAACGAAATCCACCCAGGAAACAGCCTAACGGCTGGCGGGTTCTTCGGCAGTTTCTGAAACGAATTCCACCCAGGAAACAGCCTAACGGCTGGCGGGTTCTTCGGCAGTTTCTGAAACGAATTCCACCCAGGAAACAGCCTAACGGCTGGCGGGTTCTTCGGCAGTTTCTGAAACGAAATCCACCAAGGAAACAGCCAAGCGTTGGGTGGGTTTTTTGGCGGATTCCGCACATTTTTTGCGTTACATCCAGCCGATTGTCGGCAGTTTCCTCTACACTACAGAGGTAGGCCTTCTTTGGCTGGTTTTCGCAGTAAAATTCCCACCTAAAAAACCGCCATATTTTGCAGAGGGAGGCTAAGCGGGTCTGTACATTTCAATTCGCAATCGATAAAATTAAAATCCTAAGGCTCTCTACGCTATACTGCGAGTCGAAATCGCTGTTTAGTATGGCTCCCTACGAAATTTCTAATAAAAATTAGATTACAACAATCGAATTGAGGCTCTCTACGTGAAAGTCTAAATAGACAGAGTAGATGCACATTTCGAGCCAAAGATGATTGAAAAACAACATTTTGGAATGAAGTTTCTAATATATAAAGCCATACTTATTTGGGTAAACCAAGTAATAACTAACTAACCAAATCAGTAGAAACATCCGCTCCATTGGTGACTTTATCCAGCTTCTCTTTTAAATGATAGCAGTGCAAACGTAAATCGAAATTCTCCTGCACTAGTTTGGTCATTTTCTGCAAGGAAAAAGCAAAATGCTTCTAAATTTTAACAAATTGTTTCTAACATTAAAAATGAATATGAAAAACATTAGATAAAAAAATCACAAACCTCATCAGGCTCGGCACCATGAGCAATATTGGCAAACTTCTTTACACTTTTTGTCCCAACTGCTGCTAAAACATAAATTAAGCACTTAGTAATTAGTGGTTACAACTAATTAAAATGGCAAAAGCAAAGAAATTGGCTATATATTTTCTTACCAGCAGGTAATGGCGATTGCAGTGCGGCAAATGTAGAATCCTGTGTTGCATCACTCATTCTTGAATCATAAACCAAAGGATTGAAACTGAAATTTAAAAAATATTCATTTTTCATCATTTAGAAAACTAACTATAATAACAATTTGTCAAATACTCTAATGTCTTTACTTTTAAATTTAGATCTAAAATCTGAATTTAGGGATTTTGACAGAAAACATATGTCATGACAAAACTTATACCTGGCTCCAAAAGCCTAGACTAAATTAAAATAGCTACTATAAGCACTTAAATCAGAAAGTAATAGCATTGATAAATAGGCATGAAGTTTATTTGCTTAAACATTTATTTGATTTCAATACAAAAAATAACATTAGACATTAGAAAAAAAATCATTTTTATCTATCACTAAGTTTTCAAACTATTAAATGTCAATTAGTCAATCACAATTGTAAGACAAAAGTTAAATGGGAGAAGGTGTATTTTGCATAAAAGCATGCTAAAAACAAATATGAACATAAGCATAAGATTATAATATTGATATGTTCAATTCTAATTCTAATCTCCTATAAAGATAAACAAAAAGTGAAACAGATATCTTTTTCAGTTTTGTTCTATAATCATTTTAATATAATCTACTTATATCAATTATTGTAGAATAAAGTTGAATATAGAATAACTCATCTATTCTATATTCACTTTAGAATAGATAGCACTGTTATCTAAAGGCTCCATTTATAAAGATACAATTCAAATCTAATATATGCCTTGCTTAATGATCAATAAAGAGAGGTAAGATCTTTATTTTTTTAACTTCTTAAGCCAAAAATTTAGGGATTTATTATCCTATATAACCCACTCCCAAATTTTACATACCCTATTAGAATAAGTCTTCATTTTGCAGACACCCATCTGGCATGCATGGCCTATGCTCCACTTACAAAATGAAAAAGCAAATGTAGAAAACTAGAAAAGTGTAATTCAAAGTCCTAACATTCAACATTCTTAGCCAAATAGTTTTATTGTTTATCAATTACTTTCATCTCATACAATAAATACTTAATGACCAAAATTTATCATTACTTACAAATGTAAATACAGTACAATAATTATTTGCAGAAAAATTGTTAAACTGCATCAATGATTTCTAGAAATCATACATGTTCAACTGCTGGCCAACCTAACAGATCCAGGTAAATTGTATTGGACCAAGGATGAGTCACAAAAATGCCCATTTAAAAAGAATATAGATGTAGTACTAATTAAATAATGAGGCATTTAGTCTTAATAAGATAGTCATAGTTACTCTTGCCATTTACCTAGTTGCATATACACATAAGTAAATTAACTGTTTTTAGTCTTTTGCACAGGAATGTCCAAGCCACTTATTCCAATAGGGCTGTGATAAGGCCCTTTGAAGTACCCCTGTGAAGCATCCGCAGGTTTAGGTGATTCTATTCCAATAGGGCTTACATATATGCTAAAAAATTCTAAAATATAACAGATATAAAAAATGGTTGGCACAAAGTATTTAGCACACAGAAAATCTGCCAGAAAAGTATGCTACAAAGCTAACATATGGTGTAGCTATTGGCATACAAAAGAATAAAATGTAATCATGCAAGAAAGGGTCCTATATTGCCACAATGCAAAAAAGGCCCTTTATTGTTACAATACAAAAAGGTCCTTTAGTGTTGCAATGCCTTTTTGATATCTGCTATTTATATATACATATCATAAGTTAATTTTTTTAGCATAAACTTGAATTTATAGCATAGGAAATTACTTTTTCTAGCATATCATGAAATAGATTTAAAGTGTAGCTCTATAATAATCTTAGGCTATATCAATTAGTATACTTAGACAATTATAAATAATAATCTATGGTCAAGATCATTGCATATCTTAACCTATACTAGAAAAAATTTTATCTAAAAGAAACTTTTAGATTTTAGATTTAGATTAGTTGAACTTTTCACCTGGAATTTTGCCCAGAATTTTTTGTGTTCACTCAGAATTTTTTCCTATTCTAGTAATGCAATTAGATCCGGGTGGAAATTCTAGATCTATAATGAAAGTTTACAGAAGACTCATACTTATTAAAGTGCAAAGTTTTCCAGCAAACATCTTTCTCTAAAAGTAAATATACTGCTAATTCCTTGTTGCAAAATAATCTTTAAGTTGTTTTCTTTCATTTAAATATCAACTTGTATAGTATTAGTATATGTAGTATGTCTATATTTAGGCTATCCCTATTGCAGCGCATGGCTTAAGTACGCCAGACGCCTACACAACCTGCGCCACGCTGTGAAATGACTTACCTGTGAAAGAAACCTAAAGCAAAATTAATGCAGTTTTGGGTAAACGGCAGGAGTAACTATGACTGTCTTATCAAGCCTAAATGCCTCGGCATCTAATTAGTACTACGCCCATATTCTATGGGGTGGCATTTTTGCGACTTACCCCTGGTCCACCACCAATGCTGCGCCGCGCAGGCTGATCCGCGCCGGACACCGTCCGCCAAAATGCCCATGCGCTGCAATCAGGTAGGCTATCTATATCTATATCTTTCTTGTAGAAAAGGCAATTCTCACCTCCCCACTGAGTCTTTGAACCGCACTTCCTTTCACTTCCTATAGATTTTTTTTCTCGTGTAGCATGATCATCAATGTGTAAATTGTTAAAATATAACCAAAATTTTGAAATGATTTTTGATGAATGGTGTCGAAATTTGAAACATCACTACTTGATATTAATAATATTAGTATGCTTTAATTTCAAGTAATTTTATGTAAATTTGCCACTGCAAGCTCCTGACGTTATGCCACTGGTTGACCCGGGCGGGCTCTGTCCTATCAAATGTATTTTGCCTCTCCACACTATGCCTTAATTACTACCCTAAACAATGTAATTCTCCTTAATAATCTTTTTCAATAGGTTTTGCATTACAGCGAAGGATTTTGGTGGTGGCTAACATTTTCCATCCACTAAATCCATGGATGCCTTGCCCTTTGGCGAGAAAATCTTATTATTTATACCGTGTTGTCTGGTGCTTGTTTTCCATGCTTTTTTTGCCTTTCCTTTATTACTTTTCTCTCCATTTGCTGTTTAGCTCTTTGCGTTAAACTTTATTAATATTTTACTCAGCACCCGATACGTCAGACTCATCAGTCGATAGACCGTCTCATTAGTTCTTTCACATTAGCTATTATCTTGTATTAAAATTAATTGCAATTACAATTACAATAATAAAAAACAGCAATATTAATAAGTAATTGTTTGTTTATTAAGTCTATACTTTATATAGAGTTATTTGCCTATAGGGCATAAAACAACCCAAAGTTCTGAACTCCAAGAAAGCCCAAGACTTCAACGTTCCATAATACATAAATTATGGTGGTAGCAGCTGTTAGTAATCAGCTCAACAGAATGACACATTAAGTTACGGTGTCAGAATCTCTGGTGTCTACCATCTGAACGACCATGCCGCTTTAATGACTGCTTTGCTACAATTGATTATGACTACCCCCCCCCCCCTGGAATTGAGGACCCCGGCAGTTGGAGTAAAACAGGAGAAAAGAATTTCATAGTGATTTGTCTGCACAATTTTCCGGATTTTATTTGTGCAAACTCAATGCTAGTGGCAATTCAAATGCAGAATCTGCCCATCTTATTGGTGTCAGCAAATCCCATGTGTTCCAAGAAAATTTTCTCTGCCTTAACCTCATATAGACCATAAATATATTCAAGGATCTTCATTACAAAATGCTGACTATGAGAAAAGCAGAGACATAACTAACAGAAATATACACACCTTGGATTTAGAAAATATACGGTGAAATCCAAAAATCGGGGGCAAGTTTTATGAAAATTTGTTTTTTGGCAATTTGAAAGCAATAAAGCTATAAAATAAATTTACTCAAGTTTTTAAAAGGTAAAAAAGTCTATTAAAGCACAAATTATTTTTGTATAGCTTTATTTTTAATAAAATGATTTGTTAAAATGGTAAGTTTAATTACGACCTAAAATGAGTCTAATGAAAATGATAGAAAAGCTATAATAATGTATTTTATTAACTTTAACTATCTTTTAATGTTACACTCTATAATTCTACAACATATTTAACATTATTTTCAAGGGTTTATTTGTTTACCACTTTCGTTACTCTTGACAACGTGTATTTTGTAGAGTTTGTTTGCAATAAATTGTATTCAACGTAAGTTTATTATTTAAACATACAAATTCCCATAAGGATCGGAAAATTGCATTTTACTTAGCTTCTACTAAATCGATTTGGAAAATTCTTTTTTTCCTGCATACACGCCGCGATGATACATGTTTTAGTGTAATTTCATTGTTCTTCGTTGCTTAATGAGCATACAGTAAGCATCTGATTTGGAAACCGGGTAACACATTGGAATTCCCATAAGGATTGGAAAATTGCATTTTACTCAGCTTCTACTAAAGCAATTTGGAAAATTCTTTTTTTCCTGCATACACGCCGCGATGATACATGTTTTAGTGTAATTTCATTGTTCTTCGTTGCTTAATGAGCATACAGTAAGCATCTGATTTGGAAACCGGGTAACACATTGGAATTCCCATAAGGATTGGAAAATTGCATTTTACTCAGCTTCTACTAAAGCAATTTGGAAAATTCTTTTTTTCCTGCATACACGCTGCGATGATACATGTTTTAGTGTAATTTCATTGTTCTTTGTCGCTTAATGAGCATACAGTAAGCATCTGATTTGGAAGCCGGGTAACACATTGGAATTCCCATAAGGATTGGAAAATTGCATTTTATTCAGCTTCTACTAAAGCAATTTGGAAAATTCTTTTTTTCCTGCATATACACCGCAATAATACATGTTTCAGTGTAATTTCATTGTTCTTCGTCGCTTAATGAGCATACAGTAAGCATCTGATTTGGAAGCCGGGTAACACATTGGAATTCCCATAAGGATTGGAAAATTGCATTTTACTCAGCTTCTACTTAAGCAATTTGGAAAATTCTTTTTTTCCTGCATACACGCCGCGATGATACATGTTTTAGTGTAATTTCATTGTTCTTTGTCGCTTAATGAGCATACAGTAAGCATCTGATTTGGATGCCGGGTTCACATTTTGTGGTACCATTTTTTTACCCAAAATTTTTAAGTCTAAATATAGGCATATTACAAATACTAATACTATGCAAGTTGATATTTAAATGAAAGAAAACAACTTAAAGATTATTTTGCAACAAGGAATTAGCGATATATTTACTTTTAGAGAAAGATGTTTGCTGGCAAACTTTGCACTTTATATCCCTATTGCAACCAAGGTCTGAACCGCGCCGGACGCCCCCCTTTCCCGCGCCAGACATCTACCCGTACTGCGCCAGGGCCAGTCCCCAGGATCAGTGATTTGGTTCAATTAGTCAGTCAATGGCTCGCTGCGCGCCGCCGCCACACACCACGCCACCGCGCGCCGCCGCCACGCGCCGCGCCGCCGCCGCGCGCCGCGCCGCCACCAGTCCAATCCGCGCCGGACGCCGTCCACGAAAATGGCCATTGGCTGCAATAGGGCTTTATATTAGTATGAATTTTCGCGAGTTTATATGGTTTTAAAAAAACTTTGAAATCCTTAGAAATACTTCATCTTTTTGAATTCAATAAAAAGTAAAACACAGATTACTTTCTGTTTTGTAAGTAGTAAAAAAATTAGCCTTCTCTAAGGCCTACAAGTCTTAAAATTAATTGTTTAATAATGAAAAAAAGTGAAACAAAAAACTGCAAATCGGTCAACTTGGACTTTCAAAATGCTTTTTTGTGGTTTTTTCTTATTTATTCAACAATATAAAACATGAAAACAATAGTTTTTATCCAGAACTATTTTCTAAAGACCTATCTATCTTTCAAAAACCTTTTTTAGATACATTACTTTCCATCGAATGTCCGCAGATTTTTTTACTGTTTTATCCGACGTTTTTGGATTTTGCCATACAAATTCAAAACATTATTACTCTATAATAGTGAATGAACAAAAATGAATAAAAAATACTTTGTAATTTCAGAAACAAAAAATTTGGGTTTTGTATCAGTTATGATTAGCAAGATAATTTTCTACTTTAACCACAATGGCTATCACTAGAAAGGTCTTTTTCTTGTCACCAAAAAAACTGTGACCAAAATATCTTGTCAGTTGTGACCAAAACAATAGTGATCAATTATAATCAATAGAGTATAAAATAAAATAAAATATATAGGCCTAGGCCTAGCTTAGCCTACTAGATGCGATTGATATCTGTTTATAAGCCCATAGGCATAGGGCCATAACATAGGGCATAAAGGTCATATTAGGTCTAACTTATATTGGATTGGATTGGAGTCTGGACAAGAGTTTAGGGTTTGGGCTAGCAAAATATATAATTTAGACTTATTTTTATATTTATTTATTATTAAATAGCAAACTTATTGTCATTATTGGCTTTTAGGTTTTATTAATAAATTAATAAAAGTTAGGCCCCTAGTTGTAATTATAGGCCTAATTAATGTATAGCAGACAATATTAATAGGCCAAAAGTAAATGTCAAATTAAATAAAGGATTTTTGTAGAAGACTTACTTTTCTTTTTCCATTTTAGGTGAGGTAAAATCAGATAAAGAAGATGCCACCACAGACTTCTTAAATAATGATGACCGTGTAAGAAATATGCGTTTTAAGTCCGGCGTAAGTCTAAAAAATCTAGTTGCTAAATTGCGCGCGTGTTAGAATATACTAATTTCAAATTACTGCACTTTTTTTAACAATTTTATATTTTATAATTGGCTCAATTTCCCAGGAAAAACAAAAACTTGTATTTTTTTTACTAAAGAAATATTTAACATTAGTAGCAATAATATTAATATTAAGTACTAAAGTTTATTAGGTGGGATGACTGGCTGATAATTGTAATATTTATTCACATAAACCTGGCTTTAACAGTACTTAGATTTTTTGCTGCTCCTAACACAAAGTAAAAAAGAATTCACTCAGAACGGAATTTTAGAAAAGTAAGTAAGTAATGTTAGAGAGTTTTCAAAAAATACTCTGCCGGAATTACTTACCTAAATATTTTATAGTTTCAACAAAAAGTGCAGTAATTTCTTTTTTAAGCTTTTGCTTTGTACTTTCAACTGATTTTGAATTTCAAAAGCAAAGCTTTAGTGCACAAGAAGTAAATAAATTGGAGCTTTTTTACTGTGACGTAGAATTAAGTGTTACAAACAAATTTGATTTTCATAATTGTCATCATTTAATCATGATCGATTGATTCAAGTTTCGTAGATACATTATTATCATATCACCGATCTTTACGCACGCGGTGCGTAATATCGGTCGGTTTGCTTTGCTTTGCTAGTAGCTTTTCAAAACATACATTGACTGCGATGATATATTTTTGTGAAAATATCTTTTGTGAATAGATTTAAAAAATATAGGTTTTCACTTTTCTAAATAAACAATAATTATTTCAAAAGCTTTAGACTTTGACTAGCTAGACCTAGACTTTTAGTAGATTTTTTAGAACCCCAGACTTAAGGTTTAAAAAGTAATTTCCCTAATTAAATGGCTAAAAAATGGGCACCCATTTAATGGGTACTGTCATTATTTACATAGTATAGGCCTAGGGGCCTATTTACACATTATTTACACAACTAAAATAAATACTAAGTTTATATAATGTATAGTATAGTACTTGTAGCTATGGTCCAGTTACATTTAACCACAAATCCATCCTTTTGAAGGCAAATAAGTGGGGTATGATATCATTCATCATTTTTTTAGTTTTGAAACACCTTTGGCTTCCTTTGTACTTTCCATTATTTATAGATATAGTACAAGCTAATAAAAATGCTAAGCTATATTCACACCTAAACTGAATTTAGCAGCTTTAGTTAGTTTAAACTCATTATGAAAATAAAAGATACAGTTACAGGGCTAAATATGAAATAGTCTCTGATTATAATAAGATAACTATAAACTATTTATTAAGGTATTCATTAATTTATTTCAGTTCAACCTGTTTAACTTCCTGTATCAATAATATTGGCAATATTTATAGTAATATAAAACTAAAAAAGTAATAATAAATATAAAAAAGTATATAAAAAAAATAAAAAACTTAATTCTAAATATATTTATTAATATTAATCAAAATATAAAAATAGTTGGCTTTTAAGTTTGTAAATCAAGGTATTTGATAAGGGTGTAAGACCAAGATGGCCATACACCAAGATGGCCACAACATTGAGTATTTATTATATCTATTCTCTTTCTATCTATCATAAATTAGCAATATAATATATTAAATTATTTTTGTTTAATCAATTATATTCATAAATACTAATACAATAATAGATTTGAAACTAATTAGGCCTGCTTATAATAAAAAACCTTTAATATTTTTTAGTGTTTTTGCCAATTTATTCTCTATCATCACATCTATCAAATCTATCACGATCAGTTTATTAAGAAACTATTGCGAATGATAATGCTAGCTATGCAAATAATTAGGATAAATATGGGAATGTCATAGGGTATTTATTTTGTGTTAGGTTACTTGCTTCATGTAGTGGATAAATAGGTAGGCCCCTATAGGTCAGGCTACAATAAAAGCTAGGCTAAAGTCCAAATGGAATGATTATAATACAATTCTATTATAACGTCTATTTTCCTAATTACTAAAAAAGGAAAGGAGTTAAATATATGTACCTAGTCTTATTATTATCTATTTAAACATTTAGAGCTGTGGCTATCTTGGTATGTGGCCATCTTGTTACTTGTTTTCTTTTGTTTGTCTCTACTTTTTGATACCTATTAGAATATAATTTTAGATCTTACTTTGCTTATCTATACCCAAACTGTTTTATATATTGTATAATTAAAGTCATACATTTTGGCCCTAAAAGAATATATTTCTAACTAATTAATGCACTTTAACAAGCAAATTTTAATCCTTTTCTAATCAATTATTGCACTCCAATAAGCAAATTTTAATGTATTTCTAACCAATCAATGCACTTTAACAAGCAAATTTGAATATATTTCCAACCAATCAATGCACTCCAACAAACAAAAATTAGTTGCTAAGCCCAAGGACACAACTCAATCTCAGCCAATGAAAAGTAGTCATGTACTATCTGAATCATTCTCTAATGCAAAAGACTAAAAATTCTAAATAAACCAATATTAAAACCAAGCCAGAAGCTAGCCTTCCTTGCCACTTATTCAACCTCTCACCTTCTTTTTCACTTGTAGTTTAAGAGTCACTTGATTTAAACAGACAGTAATCCAACCTGACCTAATTACCTAAGCTAATAAATAGGTTCACCTAAATAATTAGAACCAAATAATGAGATAGCAGAGACTTTGGAATATTTATATTATTCTAATATGCCTAGCTTAAAAGTATCATGGAAAAATTATGAAGCTTATTATCTATTTTGTATAAAAAATAAGATAATTTTGTAAAAATTTCAGCATTGCACATCTAGTTGCCATGGAGATCACAATCCGCTGCCCATCTGGTCGCGAGAGAGATGTCAGCATTAGTTGCCAAGCCAACTGGCGAGTGTCCGAATTGAAGCAGCACCTTAGCCAGGTGTATCCGGGCAGGCCAGCGGCCGACACTCAACGAATTGTATATGCTGGCCGGTTGCTAGACAACGAGGAGCCGCTTGGCCAGGCATTGGGCCAAAGCCAGGCGCCAGCTCGAGTTGTACACCTGGTGTTGCCAGGCGGCGCTTGCTCATCGCCAGCTAGAAGTATCAGCGCTCCAGCCATGTCCATGGGTGCCTCGGCATCATTGATTGCTCATAGTAGTAATCATGACAACAATGACGAGCTGTCAGCACTGTGGCATGAGTACTCGCAATATGTGCTGACTCATTATCGCGACTGCGTGCGCCAGAGGTTCCAGCCGCAACAGCAGCAGCAGCAGCAGCAGCAACAACAGCAACTCCCGATAGCCCCAGATCCTGCAGCCGAACTGGATGGAGGCGCCGCTGCCCTAGACGCAGCCGAAGCCCGAGTGAACGGCGGTGCTGGCGGTATACGCGAATGGTTTCACATTGCCGTCCGTTGCGCCTTGATGTCGTTAATCATTTTCTATTATAGTTCGGCTGGCAAAGCAATCAGCGCTTTCGCTATATTCTTTGTTATGCAAGTTATTCAGGCTGGGTTTTTGCACCGGCTGTTTGTGAGAAATCCAGCCGCTGCTGAAGCGGCAGCGCCTCCAGCAGCCGCTCCAGCTGAGGTCACCGAGCCCGACGCTGCCGGTGCGCCATCGGAATCTGGCGCTTCGCAAGAGGCGCCGGGCCCGGCGCCACCGCAGCGCGCCGCCACTCTAACAGAAACTTTGGCTGCCTTTTTGGACGCTCTACTAACGACGCTTGTGGCCTTCATCACTTCGCTGGTGCCGGAGCGGCCGCCTCCGTTGGCTAATCAATAAATGAATTATTGATTTCTATAATGGTGATTTTATTACCGCGTGACTCATTTTCGAAGTTGCTGCGTCAAAAAAAAAATTTTTGCGCCAAATTTTCAAGGACGACTCCTTAAGTGAAAAACTGGAGTCATGCATAAAACAAAGTTTCATGTAAGCAGAGTCCAGTTTTTCTACTTTTAGTAGTACTTGGAAGGTTTAAACGCAAAAAAAATTATTGTACATTTATTTGATAAATTTAATTTCATTTTTAAACTCGCGCCAAAATCGTTTTTCACGAACTGCAAGTAGTTTTAGCGCGAATTTAAATTAAAATTAAATTTTATTGAACGAAAGTACTTCTTTGTCGTACTAATATTAAATAGAGGAGTGGGTGATTAATTGTTAAATCGTTTGATTAATTCTGTCAATAAGTTCATGAATGCTTTTCGCAATTTTGACTTGAGTATTGGATCGGAGAGAAATATGTACTTTTTATTTTTTATATTTACGCTAAACCAAACCTGCCCTTACAAGCAGATAGACAGTGGATAGTCAGACTGTAAGCTACACAAACCGCTGATATGTAAATCCAGATTTTTTGTTTAAATCGCTTTCCCATGCACGCTAATTTGATTTTGTATTTTAGTAGCAAATGTCTATCTATTACAATGTTATTGGTTTTCTAGTTTTGTGTGTGTGTGTGTGTGTGTGTGGTTCAAGTTGGTTTTGCTTTTATCCTGGTGTCGCTGGGATATGGAACTCGCTATGCACTGATAATATGCATTATTGAGACCAGCACTTATAGGGAAATCAATACTGAGGAGTCTGGTAGGTGTCCAGATAATATATAATAACCTTTTTTACGTGACTCTTTGACTTGGGTTTTGACTTTAATGAAACTGCATTCATCAATTTGCCATAATTTTGCCCTTTGAAAAGAAACGCAGAGAGTACAGGGTGTACTTTCTATGTACTTTTAGTTTTTTTCGGACGCGCTCCGAAATAAATCGATGGCGGTTGTTGCAGCAATGCTCTATGCCTCTTCTGTTAAAAGTTTTTTGTTTTTGTGTACAAACAATGTTTCTGTTTGGTGCCATTCTATTGTTGGTTATTTAATCATTCTTAAGCCACACGACATGATTGCAGTCTTTGTATACCTTACTCGATATCCGAAATCAGACACAACAGCCAGGTGTGACACTCACCCAACTGTACATCAGGCACTCAACAGCCAGGTGTGACACTCACCCAACTGTACATCAGGCACTCAACAGCCAGGTGTGACACTCACCCAACTGTACATCAGGCACTCAACAGCCAGGTGTGACACTCACCCAACTGTACATCAGGCACTCAACAGCCAGGTGTGACACTCACCCAACTGTACATCAGGCACTCAACAGCCAGGTGTGACACACTCACCCAACTGTACATCAGACATGACACACTCACCCAACTGTACATCAGACACTCAACAGCCAGGTGTGACACACTCACCCAACTGTACATCAGACACTCAACAGCCAGGTGTGACACACTCACCCAACTGGACATCAGACATGACACACTCACCCAACTGTACATCAGACACTCAACAGCCAGGTGTGACACACTCACCAAACTGTACATCAGACACTCAACAGCCAGGTGTGACACACTCACCCAACTGTACATCAGGCACTCAACAGCCAGGTGTGACACACTCACCCAACTGTACATCAGACATGACACACTCACCCAACTGTACATCAGACACTCAACAGCCAGGTGTGACACACTCACCCAACTGTACATCAGACACTCAACAGCCAGGTGTGACACACTCACCCAACTGGACATCAGACATGACACACTCACCCAACTGTACATCAGACACTCAACAGCCAGGTGTGACACACTCACCAAACTGTACATCAGACACTCAACAGCCAGGTGTGACACACTCACCCAACTGTACATCAGACACTCAACAGCCAGGTGTGACACACTCACCCAACTGTACATCAGACACTCAACAGCCAGGTGTGACACACTTACCCAACTGTACATCAGACACTCAACAGCCAGGTGTGACACACTCACCCAACTGTACATCAGACACTCACCCAACTGTACATCAGACACTCACCCAACTGTACATCAGACACTCAGCAGCCAGGTGTGACACACTCACCCAACTGTACATCAGACACTCAACAGCCAGGTGTGACACACTCACCCAACTGTACATCAGACACTCACCCAACTGTACATCAGACACTCACCCAACTGTACATCAGACACTCACCCAACTGTACATCAGACACTCACCCAACTGTACATCAGACACTCACCCAACTGTAAACCAGACAAAAAATTCAATAAAGTAAAGCATGATATGCATTTATGAGTATGAAACTGTTTTTGGGTGAAACGAGGGTTAAAAAATATTTAAAATTGGAACACGAATCTTTTTGAAACTGGCTGTAGTATCTTTGCATAAACAGCATTTCACATAAGCTAATGTAAAAAGCAAAGGAGTGGATTAATTTATTTATTCGCATTTTTTAAAAGATTATCATCATTGTCATGATCAATTTAAAGTCCGAAGTCCATAGTTCATGCCATTAAAGTACGCAGCATCACTAATGCAGTATATATTTGCAGAGAGAAAAAAGTACATTTGCAAAGAGTTTTATTAGTCTTGTTAAAGCAGCCAATGTACATTGACTCCCCACCCCCAACCCCACAGAGCAAGAGTGTACATTGACTGCCAGTTTTTTGCATCAATTGGCGACTGGGGAGGCGGCAGTGCAGGGTTTGACCAGTATAAACTGGCAAAAAACAACTTACTGTGGGTGCCAGGGTGCAACTGCTTCAGGTCAGGCTCTCGCCATGCGTATATATTTATGTAGGGAGAGCCTTACAGCTTAGATAATACAATACTGGCTTCAACAAGCTGAAGGTTAGATTGTTGTTGGAACTGTCATACACTGTAAATGGGTAAGATTCAATTTCTAATTGATTTAATATGATCGGTATAATATCGCTTCTTATAGAAGTACATGTAATTTGAAGGTGTAGCTACTGTAGCATCAGCATGTTCCAACTCCTTTTACGGAAGTTGTCAAAGCAAAAATATTTCGGTTCATTTGCTAATGAACTTCATTTGCTTCGGTTCATGTCTTCATTTGCTAAGAAATGTTTCAGTTTCTAAGGGAAAATGCTCAGTTGCTAAGGGAAATATGTCTCAATTGCTAAGGGAAAAAATGTCTCTGTTGCTAAGGGAAAATGTCTCTGTTGCTAAGGGAAATATGTCTCAATTGCTAAGGGAAAAATGTCTCTGTTGCTAACGGAAATATGTCTCAGTTGCTAAGGTAAATATGTCTCAGTTGCTAAGGTAAATATGTCTCAGTTGCTAAGGGAAAATGTCTCAGTTGCTAAGGGAAAAATGTCTCAGTTGCTATTGGAAAATGTCTCTGTTGCTAAGGAAAAATGTCTCAGTTGCTAAGGTAAATATGTCTCAGTTGCTAAGGGAAAATGTCTCAGTTGCTAAGGGAAAAATGTCTCAGTTGCTATTGGAAAATGTCTCTGTTGCTAAGGAAAAATGTCTCAGTTGCTAAGGTAAATATGTCTCAGTTGCTAAGGGAAATATGTCTCAGTTGCTAAGGTAAATATGTCTCAATCGTAAGGGAGAAATGTGTCAGTTGCTAAGGGAAGATGTCTCAATTGCTAAGGTGGAATGTTTCAGTAATCACTAGGCGGAACTGTCTCCGTTACTACAATATCTAGAACACAGCAAGCTACCAGACAAGCCAGTCGAGCCAAAAAGCCAAAACAATTTCTTTGTCAGATTCATCAGAACCAGCAGATTCAGTCGAGTATGGCTTGCTGGCTTCTAGTAGCAGCAGCAGCAGCAGAAGCAGTACAGAAGAAGTGCAACAGCCGGAACAGCAAGAGAAGGACTATTCGATTAGCATCAGGGAGAACTGCCTATTGGATAAATCTATTGATCCACCAGAGACTGCCGCTGATCTAAGTCGTATTGAAGCTGCAGCTTCCAATGGTTGCGCTGCAGTGCCTGGCAAATCCGTTTCCGTGAGTGAATGTACATGTACATGCATGCGCACTTTTAGAGGCGTGGTCAGGGGGCAGAGGGGCTGTGGCCCGCCACATAGTCTGGCAAAATTATAATTTTTTGATGGCTAAAGCCCCTTGGTGCTGGCGCCATCAAAAGTGCTGGCGCCCCTTGGTGCTGGCGCCCCTTAATTGGTGCTGGCGCCCCTTAATTGGTGCTGGCGCCCCTTAATTGGTGCTGGCGCCCCTTAATTGGTGCTGGCGCCCCTTAATTGGTGCTGGCGCCCCTTGGTGCTGGCGCCCCTTGGTGCTGGCGCCCCTTGGTGCTGGCGCCCCTTGGTGCTGGCGCCCCTTGGTGCTGGCGCCCCTTGGTGCTGGCGCCCTTGGTGCTGGCGCCCCTTGGTGCTGGCGCCCCTTGGTGCTGGCGCCCCTTGGTGCTGGCGCCCCTTGGTGCTGGCGCCCCTTGGTGCTGGCGCCCTTGGTGCTGGCGCCCCTTGGTGCTGGCGCCCCTTGGTGCTGGCGCCCCTTGGTGCTGGCGCCCCTTGGTGCTGGCGCCCCTTGGTGCTGGCGCCCCTTGGTGCTGGCGCCCCTTGGTGCTGGCGCCCCTTGGTGCTAAAGCCCCTTGGTGCTAAAGCCCCTTGGTGCTAAAGCCCCTTGGTGCTAAAGCCCCTTGGTGCTAAAGCCCCTTGGTGCTAAATCCCCAAGGTGCTGGCGCCCCTTGGTGCTAAATCCCCAAGGTGCTGGCGCCCCTTGGTGCTAAAGCCCCTTGGTGCTGGCGCCCCTTGGTGCTAAAGCCCCTTGGTGCTAAAGCCCCTTGGTGCTAAAGCCCCTTGGTGCTAAAGCCCTTGGTGCTAAAGCCCCTTGGTGCTAAAGCCCCTTGGTGCTAAAGCCCCTTGGTGCTAAAGCCCCTTGGTGCTAAAGCCCCTTGGTGCTGGCGCCCCTTGGTGGTAAAGCCCCTTGGTGCTAAAGCCCCTTGGTGCGAAAGCCTTGGTGCTGGCGCCCCTTGGTGCTGGCACGGTGCTGGCGCCCCTTGGTGCTGGCACGGTGCTGGCGCCCCTTGGTGCTGGCGCCACCTATGATTGCGCCCCCGATGCACCCCATCGCATTGTAAAGCATTAAATATATCCATATGCTGAGAACTGCGCAAATCACTGCAAGATTTTTTTCTTCAAACGCTTTACATTCTACTAGTCAGTAGACGAACTCCTACAGACTGGCGAAAATATTTTTATTAAAATAAAAACCAGATGCGATCGGTGCTGCGCCGGCACTGGGCGCCGCTGCTGTTCATGTGGCTCGCCCATGCCGCCACCGGAGCGGCCAACGCTCTGCCCGGCGGCTGCCTGCTGGTCCTGGCCAGCCGAGTCGGCGCCAGTCTCCGCGTCATGGGTCTCTGGTTCACCGTCAAATCGGCCGCCGCTTGCCTACTCGCTATAGTCACCGGATTCGCTATTCCTTGGCTGCCAAAGTCCAGGCAGAGGCTGGGCTTCTTAGTGGCGGCAAATCTAATCTGCGCTGCCGCTCTGCTGGCGTTGCCGATGGCGCGGAGTCTGTGGACATCGCTGACGCTGTCCGGGGTACTGGGCGCTGGCCAGAGCGCGCTTGAGACTGGTGAGATGGAACTCGGTTAAAGTTTGAATTGCGAGTTATATCGGAGGATTTTCAGGTCAGTTAGGGTGATAATATTTAAGGTCAGGGAGGGTGAGGATATTTAAGGTCAGGGAAGGTGAGAATATTTAAGGTCAGGGAAGGTGAGGATATTTAAGGTCAGGGAGGGTGAGAATATTAAGGTCAGGGAGGCAAGGATATTTAAGGTCAGGGAGGGTGAGGATATTTAAGGTCAGGGAAGGTGAGGATATTTAAGGTCAGGGAGGGTGAGAATATTTAAGGTCAGGGAAGGTGAGGATATTTAAGGTCAGGGAGGGTGAGGATATTTAAGGTCAGGGAGGGTGGGATATTTAAGTTCAGGGATGGTGAGGATATCTATAAGGTGAAGGAGGGTGAGGATGGTTAAGGTCATGTAGGGCGCAGATTACTAGTTCAGTGAATCCCGATGACATTAAAAAGTCAAAGAGCCTTTGAATTCGAGTTCAGGGAGGGTCAGATCGATGCCGGCAGTGGGTGACTCTTCGCATGAGGGTCCACACTTATTCGGTGCTTGTGCAAGAAATTTGGCAGGGCCGGTGCGATTCACGCTCGTCAAGGCCAACCCCAAAGCACAGGAAGAGTTTATGTCTGACGCAAATATTAGGAGGCTGGTTTTACTGAAAAAACACACTACAGAGACTGGAGGTTTTCATTTTTCAGCGCAAATATTGTTAATTGCTTTTGATCGCAGGCAGACCCAATGTTCATCTTTTGATATGTTGTGCCTTTTTGTAGCTCTAATGATACTCTATTGATATTACTGATATATGAAATGCGTTTAGAAAATAAGGATTCTATATTAATTTTTAGCCTACACACACGTCATTCAAATTAAGTCATATCAAACGAAGAACATTGGGTCTGCCTCCAATCAAAAGCAATTACAAATTTTCTAAGTCAGAATCAATGTACACCCCTGTATGAGAGTTGTGACAAAAGTACATAAATTCTGAACTCCTGACAGCTTAGGTCCAATGTCACGTGACCGACCCGCAGCCGACGGCATTCTGGTCATCGTGCTATTCGGCTCGCAGCACTCCCGCCCGGTGCTGCAGTCTCTGCACCTGGCCGTGGCCTTGGGCGCTGTCTCCGCCCCGGCGCTGCTGCACCAGTTTCGCAACTGGCAACCGCCAGCGGCGGAAAGCCCACCGTTTCCTGTCGACATTGCCGCCACCGAAGACACAGCTAACTCAACCCTGGACAGTCTTCGTCCCAGCCTCTGT
The DNA here is from genome assembly GCA_002269645.1 of Macrostomum lignano. Lineage (NCBI taxonomy): Eukaryota > Metazoa > Platyhelminthes > Macrostomidae > Macrostomum > Macrostomum lignano. Next base: position 6,074 of record NIVC01000173.1, on the reverse strand, counting down.
CAAGCTCCATCATCAGACCCAGAAGCTGTATTTAACTCAACAGTTGACTCTCTGACGAACAACTACACGCAATCCAGCACTGCCAGCAGCGTCAGCAGATCGCAGCCGGCTCTGCACCTACCAATATTTGCACCATTCGCTGTGGTGCACGCTGCTCAAGCTCTGGCGGCTGTGGGCTTTCTCGCACTGCTGGCCTGTCGACACCGACTTGTGCCGCCTGCGACTCCGCAGCCGCCTGCGACAATCAAGACTGAATTACATGTAGCTGTCGTGGAAGTGGAAGTTCTACTACCAGCGAGTATCGCTAGCAAGCCCGGGTCGCTGCCGCTCTGGCGACGTCGCCTCCTGGTAGCCCTGACTGTCGCCTTCTATTTCTGCTTTGTCGGAGTTGAAAACGTGTTTTGGTCGTTTATCAGTGCCTACGGAGTGTGCAGCCGGCTGCGCCTGACTTCGCTGAATGCGGCCTTCTTTGCCGGCTTTCTGGCCGGCCGCTGCCTTGGCGTGGCGCTGGCTCGGTGCGTGCGGCCTACGACTCTGCTGCTGGCGGATCTGGCCGCCTGCCAGGTCGGAGTCTTGGTTTTTATGTCCGCTGTCTGGCGCTTGGGGGCACCGGCATTGCTTTGTAGTTCTAGACTCACTGAATCAACTCATGTTTGCCATCGCCATTCACTCCCTGAAGCTTAGAGACACCCTCATTCACTCCCTGAAGCTTAAGGAAACTCTCATTCACTCCCTGAAGCTTAGGGACTGTCATTCACTCCATGATGCCTAGGGACACTGTCATTCACTCCCTGAAGCTTAGTGGACACTGTCATTCACTCCCTGAAGCTTAGTGGACACTGTCATTCACTCCCTGAAGCTTAGGGACACTGTCATTCACTCCCTGAAGCTTAAGGAAACTCTCATTCACTCCCTGAAGCTTAGGGACTGTCATTCACTCCATGATGCTTAGGGACACTGTCATTCACTCCCTGAAGCTTAGTGGACACTGTCATTCACTCCCTGAAGCTTAGTGGACACTGTCATTCACTCCCTGAAGCTTAGTGGACACTGTCATTCACTCCCTGAAGCTTAGTGGACACTGTCATTCACTCCCTGAAGCTTAGTGGACACTGTCATTCACTTCATGATGCCTAGAGACACTGTCATTCACTCCCTGAAGCTTAGGGACACTGTCATTCACTCCCTGAAGCTTAAGGAAACTCTCATTCACTCCCTGAAGCTTAAGGAAACTCTCATTCACTCCCTGAAGCTTAGGGACTGTCATTCACTCCATGATGCCTAGGGACACTGTCATTCACTCCCTGAAGCTTAGTGGACACTGTCATTCACTTCATGATGCCTAGGGACACTGTCATTCACTCCCTGAAGCTTAAGGAAACTCTCATTCACTCCCTGAAGCTTAAGGAAACTCTCATTCACTCCCTGAAGCTTAGGGACTGTCATTCACTCCATGATGCCTAGGGACACTGTCATTCACTCCCTGAAGCTTAGTGGACACTGTCATTCACTTCATGATGCCTAGGGACACTGTCATTCACTCCCTGAAGCTTAGGGACACTGTCATTCACTCCCTGAAGCTTAAGGAAACTCTCATTCACTCCCTGAAGCTTAGGGACTGTCATTCACTCCATGATGCCTAGGGACACTGTCATTCACTCCCTGAAGCTTAGGGACTGTCATTCACTCCCTGAAGCTTAGGGACTGTCATTCACTCCCTGAAGCTTAGTGGACACTGTCATTCACTCCCTGAAGCTTAGGGACACTCTCATTCACTTCATGATGCCTAGGGACACTGTCATTCACTCACTGAAGCTTAGGGACACTGTCATTCACTCACTGAAGCTTAGGGACACTCTCATTCACTTCATGATGCCTAGGGACACTGTCATTCATTCCCTGAAGCTTAGTGGACACTGTCATTCACTCCCTGAAGCTTAGTGGACACTGTCATTCACTTCATGATGCCTAGGGACACTGTCATTCACTCCCTGAAGCTTAGGACTGTCATTCACTCCCTGAAGCTTAGTGGACACTGTCATTCACCTAAAGCTTAGGGACACTCTCATTCACTTCATGATGCCTAGGGACACTGTCATTCACTCCCTGAAGCTTAGGGACACTGTCATTCACTCCCTGAAGCTTAGGGACACTCTCATTCACTTCATGATGCCTAGGGACACTGTCATTCACTCACTGAAGCTTAGGGACACTGTCATTCACTCACTGAAGCTTAGGGACACTCTCATTCACTTCATGATGCCTAGGGACACTGTCATTCACTCCCTGAAGCTTAGGGACACTCTCATTCACTTCATGATGCCTAGGGACACTGTCATTCACTCACTGAAGCTTAGTGGACACTGTCATTCACTTCATGATGCCTAGAGACACTGTCATTCACTCCCTGAAGCTTAGGGACACTGTCATTCACTCCCTGAAGCTTAAGGAAACTCTCATTCACTCCCTGAAGCTTAAGGAAACTCTCATTCACTCCCTGAAGCTTAGGGACTGTCATTCACTCCATGATGCCTAGGGACACTGTCATTCACTCCCTGAAGCTTAGTGGACACTGTCATTCACTTCATGATGCCTAGGGACACTGTCATTCACTCCTGAAGCTTAAGGAAACTCTCATTCACTCCCTGAAGCTTAAGGAAACTCTCATTCACTCCCTGAAGCTTAGGGACTGTCATTCACTCCATGATGCCTAGGGACACTGTCATTCACTCCCTGAAGCTTAGTGGACACTGTCATTCACTTCATGATGCCTAGGGACACTGTCATTCACTCCCTGAAGCTTAGGGACACTGTCATTCACTCCCTGAAGCTTAAGGAAACTCTCATTCACTCCCTGAAGCTTAGGGACTGTCATTCACTCCATGATGCCTAGGGACACTGTCATTCACTCCCTGAAGCTTAGGGACTGTCATTCACTCCCTGAAGCTTAGGGACTGTCATTCACTCCCTGAAGCTTAGTGGACACTGTCATTCACTCCCTGAAGCTTAGGGACACTCTCATTCACTTCATGATGCCTAGGGACACTGTCATTCACTCACTGAAGCTTAGGGACACTGTCATTCACTCACTGAAGCTTAGGGACACTCTCATTCACTTCATGATGCCTAGGGACACTGTCATTCACTCCCTGAAGCTTAGTGGACACTGTCATTCACTCCCTGAAGCTTAGTGGACACTGTCATTCACTTCATGATGCCTAGGGACACTGTCATTCACTCCCTGAAGCTTAGGGACTGTCATTCACTCCCTGAAGCTTAGTGGACACTGTCATTCACTCCCTAAAGCTTAGGGACACTCTCATTCACTTCATGATGCCTAGGGACACTGTCATTCACTCCCTGAAGCTTAGGGACACTGTCATTCACTCCCTGAAGCTTAGGGACACTCTCATTCACTTCATGATGCCTAGGGACACTGTCATTCACTCACTGAAGCTTAGGGACACTGTCATTCACTCACTGAAGCTTAGGGACACTCTCATTCACTTCATGATGCCTAGGGACACTGTCATTCACTCCCTGAAGCTTAGGGACACTCTCATTCACTTCATGATGCCTAGGGACACTGTCATTCACTCACTGAAGCTTAGGGACACTGTCATTCACTAACTGAAGCTTAGTGGACACTCTCATTCACTCACTGAAGCTTAGGGACACTCTCATTCACTCCCTGAAGCTTAGGGACACTGTCATTCACTCACTGAAGCTTAGGGACACTGTCTTTCACTCTCATTGGAGCGTTTGGATATTATCGTTCACTTAACAATGTCATCGCCTTCAGAGTCACATTCGTGTTTACAGAAAGCTACGTGTATACTCTGCTCTCATATGCAATTTTTAACTGCATCTTGATTACCTGTAAAATGTAAAAATATTTACTAGCATAATCCTCGCTCTGGAACTCCCTGCAGATCTCCCTAGCAACGCTCTGCCTCCTGGCTGGCGACTTCTCGCTGGACGCCGGCGCCCCAGCCTGGCTGACGTCGGCCAGCACAGCGGCGTTCGGCCTAGCCGTCGCCAGCATCTACGCCGGCGGCATCTCCTGGCTGGAGGAGCGGCTTGATGTCACCGGGCCTCTGGCCTGCAGCTGGACCATCGGCAGCCAGTTGGGTGTCTCGGTGCTGCCAGCACTGGCCGGCCACCTGCTGATATCGCCAAGCGTCGGCCCGGCTGGAGTGCTCTACCTGGCTCTCGGCGGCTTCACCGCTGCCACCGTCTGCTTCGCCGGCATGCTGACTGTGGCTCACGCCTGGCTGTGACTATTGCGAGTAATATGTGTACATGTAGCATCTAAATTAGACTTCTGCTCAATCTGCTGTAGCTAATAGATTTCTAACTGTTGGAGCTAAATTTACTTCGAGTCTTTAAAAAGACATCGGTTGATCCAAGGAATCGATTGCTCAAACACTCGACCTCCATCTCTGCTCCCATTCAATCGCTCAATCTCCACTTAATATATTCCAACCCTTAACATCATTTGATTCTCCCAAGCACTTCCCACTGCACTCCCATTCTCCCAAATCTGTGATCCACACTCCCAGTTCTCCAAATCTGTGATCCCCACTCCCATATATCCCAAATTTGTGATCCCCACCCCTATTCTACAAAATATGTGATCCCACTCCTAAATATCTCAAATCTGTGATCCCCACCCTCGAATATCCCAAATCTGTGATCACCACTCCCAAATATCCCAAAGCTGTGATCCCCACTCCTAAATATCCCAAATCTGTGATCCCCACTCTCAAATACTCCAAATCTGTGATCCCCACTCTCAAATATCCCAAATCTGTGATTCCCATTTTAAATATCCCAAATCTGTGATCCCCACTCCTAAATATCCCCAATCTGTTATCCCAACTCCTAAATATCCAAATCTGTGATCCCACTTCTAAATATCTCAAATCTGTGATCCCCACTCCTAAATATCCCAAATCTGTGATCCCCACTTCTAAATATGCCAAAACTGTTATCCCCAATCTAAAATATCCCAAATCTGTGATCCCCACTCCTAAATATCCCAAATCTGTGATCCCCACTCCTAAATATCCCAAAACTGTGACCCCACTCCTAAATATCCCAAATCTGTGATCCCCACTCCTAAATATCCCAAATCTGTGATCCCCACTCCTAAATATCCCAAATCTGTGACCCCCACTCCTAAATATGCCAAATCTGTGATCCCCACTCCTAAATATCCCAAATCTGTGATCCCCACTCCTAAATATCCCAAATCTGTGATCCCCACTCCTAAATATCCCAAATCTGTGACCCCCACTCCTAAATATGCCAAATCTGTGATCCCCACTCCTAAATATCCCAAATCTGTGACCCCCACTCCTAAATAAGCCAAAACTGTGATCCCCACTCCTAAATATCCCAAATCTGTGATCCCACTCCTAAATATCCCAAAATCTGTGATCCCCACTCCTAAATATCCAAATCTGTGATCCCCACTCCTATATATCCCAAATCTGTAATCTATGATCCCAATTATCGAAAGTGAAATTTTTTATTATGGTACCCTACCCGTAAGCGCCATTGTGTACAAATTTCATAAATTTTATAAAAAGATCAGAATGAAACTGCTAGAAAATCCAAGAAAAAAATTGCAACCTCCGGTTTTTCTCATCAAGCAACTATGAAAAATAAAACAAGGGTTTTTAGCTAACAATTGTGTTTAATATAAACTGCAAACACTGATTAAAGTCATTATGATGAGCTAGGATGTCTTCAATCTTACGCTTGTTGTTTTATTTGATAGAAAAAAAGTGTTATTTATTCTCTAAAAAACAACACACAGAGCCACTGACACAAACGTGGCGCGTTCTGGATAAAGATATCTGCTCATTATATGTTTATGTTTATGAAGGCCAGCACAACAAAATATTAAAGGAGAATTTACAAGCGCAACAATAATATAAGGAAAAGTGTTTAGAAAAGCATTTTGATTAGATACACACACATAGGCCTTATATGGCCTAACACAGCACCTGTGTTCAACTTCAACCCCAACACCCAGTTTTTGATTAACAAAAAAACACGCATAATGA